>SNQJ01S0008845.1:56583-108302 GCA_010110895.2 Picea sitchensis | reverse complement strand
TGTGGGGAAACAAGTATAATAAAAACTATGATCAACTTTGTGATTACTTTTTAACTCCTCTCTACAAATTATTTTTTTGCAAAGAATGCCCTAGACTAAGAAAAGAGGCAATGATACTTCTAAGAAGAATAGGCAATGGGTACTTACAGGAGGAATACACATATATGAGAATTTATGGAGTCACTACTCATTTATTTCCTAAATACGTTCCTAATAGGTCGATTTTGGGAGAAAATTCTCGCTAGACCATCTTACATGGTTTTAATGCAACACTAGCCAAAGATGCCAAAAATAAGACTTTCATTCCCTATAACATGTATATAGGGCACTATGGGATACTAAAATCTAATCAAACAAGTTAGGAGGCCAATGCAATGTTAGAGTATAGATTTCCATAGTGTAACATCATGCTCTTACGCACACCTAACTGGACTTATTCTTTAGGACACTTGCGTGCGAGCGATCCATTTCCTTACATGATTGATGGTTTTGCTTATGGATTATGATGATGTTGTGGATATGATGATTTGTTATTTGATTATATTTTTATCGACAAGTGCTATTGATTGGTTTCTCTTGAGTGTGCAGGACTCTGTACTGCTTGAGGATGCTGATGACATCGATGGACATCCTTGGGCTCCGGATCGAGTCAAGGAGTGGATTGTTTATGGTTTGAGTATTCTGTTATTTCATTTGCGACATCTGACTGATATTATGATGTTGTTTATGGATTGCTGACATGTTTGTTGATGGATGCAGGCTGACGATAACTTGCTAATCCGACTCACATTTGGATTAAAGGGGTCATGCACGACAACCAAAGATATTGAGGGAGAGGTGTGGCATCAACCCTACCACAACTTACTAGCACTCTCGTCATGGCTTGAACTCTAGGTTAGCGATTACCTAGTTCGAGAGATCCACGATGATGTGAGGGTAGATTGTGACAGTCGCTCAGAATTATTTTAAGGGGCACACAATAAGGCAGGGTCCTTATTCTTTAGAGGCCCTTAGTCTCCCATAAGGTCACCTAACAGGGTATTGACTCCAAGGGCTTGACGTCTACCAAAATCAGTCAAAAGACGAGTGGCACCCTTGGAGCACGTAGTGCATCTTGAAGGGCACAACACATAAATGAAACATGAATGAAGGTGAGTGGCACCCTTGGAGCACTTAGTCTGTCTTGAAGGGCACGTCGTGGTTTTAACACTGGTGAGTCAATGAACCTAGGTACCTAGAAAACAATATCCTTTTGACCTAGTCAACCTTAAAATAAAGGTTGCATGAGTAAAGTTTAAAAATTATAAAAGTTTTCCCTCAAAAACAATTTTGTTGAGCCTAGTTGAATTTGAAGCCTAGGTCTAAGTAGGATGACGACAAAACTTTAATAAGAAATTAATAAAAGGGGGAAAAATCAAATTAGAAATAAAAGGGGGAAAAATGGAATTTAAAATTTAAAAGGAGGATTAAATTATTTAAAATATTAATGGTTTTTTAAGTGAAAAACTTGCTAAATTCGAACTTAGACAGAAAGGGGAAATTAATTGCAAAAGGGATGTGGAACATAGAAGGAATCTAGTGTAGAGAACTTTCCTAAAATGAACTCAACTAAGATTTAAGAAAGGCGTCAATCATTAAGGGATTGTGAGGGAATAAAAGGATATCGAGGAGCGTTTTTAGGAACGCTTTTAGGTGGGTGAAGGAATTTGACAATCTAATTTAATAAATAAAATAAAATTCTAGTGCAACTAAGGGATTGAGTGACAAGTGTATGGGGGAGAATTTCCCTAATTAATTTTAAATAAAAAAAAAATAATGTGCAAATGGAAGTATCTCTAAGAGGAACTCTATAAAATAAATGGAAACGAAGGGGTGTGGATCATGACTGGTATGCATAAGGTTATGTTGCCAGAATTATTCTTTACTGATTTTATCTTGTGGGAGTTGGGATTCCAAGTTCGAAAGGGAGTGGTAGCGCGACCTTGCGAGGCGAGATGGGAGCTATATTTTCTCTGGTTGTGTTGTGTGTGGCCCCCTTGCATCTCAGGGGGCTAAGGGGGAAGAAGAGTACCCCTAGCGTTGGCTGGGAGGTACCGGTGAGGTCACATCAATTAGCAAGCTGCAACGAGGATGATCACAAGTTTCAACCAGAGAAGACCAACAACAACCTACCTCGGCATCAACATCCTTATCGATTTCGATATTTGATCAGTTTCTTCTCTATTGTTAAATCTTAAATTGTATTGCCTCTCTATTTGTTAAATATTAAACTGTATGGCTTCTCTATTGATTAACTTTTAAACTATATTGCCCTTCTAATGGTTGAATCTTAAATTGTATGGAATTTATATTGTTCATCTCTTGAGGTTGTGGATTCTGCCTTATTTATGTATGCGAGTAATTCTTGAAGAATATTGTGTTATTGAATGGCGACAAACCCAATATTCTCGATCGTCATAAACAATTTTTAAATTCAATTTAGATTTATGTTGTTTAGACTGCGTAGTAATTCTGAAGGGATTGCGCAACCAGTCATTTGTAGCTGTGCTTGTTTTATGGGAAGATTTTTAGCGTTTACATACGATGAAATTGATGTTGTGTTTGCCTTTCGATTTTTCCCCAATTTGTTTCTTCCCTGACAAACCCACATGCTTTAAGTTTAATGATCCAATCGCAGTCTAAGACCTTATTCCCCACAGCGGTTGAATTCGTGTCTCTTCCAATGCTCCCTTCAGGTTTGTTGAGTGCGTCTTTTTTATCCCTCGCTAACCTCAACGGAATTCGGCCTCGCTCCTTGTGCCCTTCCCTTTTGCGATTTTCCATCTAACCTCGACGTTTTCATTGTGGGGAGTTTGATCCCAATGTACTTCCTTTCCCAAAAAAATGAATTTCTCTAGACGTTTTTAACTAGGAGAACCCATGCGTTTTACTCCACACTCTGTGTTTTTACAAGGGTTAAATCTCTGCATTTTTACACAGCTTTCAGTTCTCATAATTCTCCCATATTTTTAATTTCCTTTGGCGTTTATTCCGGGGATCACCTCAACATTTTGCTTCGTTCTTTTCTGTCCAACAATGGTATTCTCTATTGGGCATTTTTTTTCTCCTCCCCAGCCCCTGCGTTTATTGTGTTTTATTCTCCTCAATGCTGGGTACATTACCCTGGGCGTTTTTCTTGCGAAAATTTCAGAGCTACGGTTGTTTCCTTTGCACAGATCGCCTGACGTTCCTTCTTCATGAGCTTCTGAGTTGATTGCTTCAGATTTATAAGATTAGAGGAGTCAAGGGATATGCGCCTTCCTTCACTTGCACAGTGAGGTACCTCAGATCTCTGTGTTTACCTAGCTCCTTGATTACATTTTTTATTTCTGTCTGGGCCCTCTTGATTGGTGAGTTTCTGCCAAAGAACCTCGTGGAGTTGACCTGCGTTTTGGATGGGTATGCCTCAACGGATTTTATCCTACCTCCTCTGCAATGCAGGGATTTCACCAAGATGTGTTCTATCTAGCCGGGTGACGGTTTCCACTTAGAAATCGGTGTTTTGAAGGACAATCTTGCTTTGGGTGCTTCTACCCGACTATTCTCCCCTTTTTCTGAACCATCAAATTTTTATCTCGATCTTGAATCACCACAGTGATAAGTCCCTATGTTGCCTTGCATGTTTTCAGACAATTTCAATTTCGGCTGAAGCATCTTCTGCCTGGGGAGCGGGCGAAATTTTTGTCCTTCTGCTTTGCCACTGTCTTTTACCTCTCCCCCAGGTTGTCGGTGCATTAAGGGTGACTTGAATGTATAGGAAGGGGTACATGATCCCAAGGGCCTCGATTTTGAAAATCCTCCCCTTGCTAGCTCAGATTTGTTAGGTGAATCCAATAATTCTAGACGGTGGAGCTATGTGTAAAATCCATGTTTAAATAATAATAATAATAATCTATTTTTAAGGTCACGGCCAAGCTAGCACACGAAATTGGTGTATGAGACCTCCTTGTTTGTGGGACAAGGGACCCCCCTCCGCCCAGGGATTTGATTGGTAAAGTTTACGAATGTATACATACCCTACCCCGGAAACACATGTTCTTAACCATTAGGCCTTCCAACACCGTTGGTGGTCCCAGAATAGAATGCATAACCCAGGTGAAATTTTAGTAAGACTTTGAACATGCCCTTGCCAATGATAATGATGGGATTTTAAATGATTCGTTCTTGGGTAAGTTGGTAGGAATTAATTCTCATCATGGAATGCTTCGTGAGGATAGCACCTCCTTGACTGGACTTGGGTTAAGTTTATTTTTTTATTTATTTCAATAAGTCCTTAACGTTATTAGATGATGTTATTGATCATTCTCAATATTAAATGAGTGGGTTTAGATATCTAATCACTGCACATAAGTAATCCCTTTATAAGATCGAGTAAAACTCATGGTTAATAAAAATAACTCCTTACCTTGTTCGTTATAGATGATAGATTTCTCGTGTGCACAAACATTTAACATTTGAATGAATTTTTGGTGGACCTTAGTATTTTGCACAATTGAAAATGAATGTAAGGCATGTTGTACTAGATAATATCCTTCTTGCATGCGGTAAATTTTAATGTAGCGGAGTGCTTGATGTAGACATTAGACATCTTTCGCGAAATAAATTATATCAATAATGTATGTTGATTTAACAATTTTTCTTGCATCATTAAATTGTTAATGTGTGATTTTCTAATCAAGTAGATACGATGCACACTGAATCAGGTTGATTGTGTTTAATTGGTATTTGGAACACGTGCGCACCCTGAATCTTAGGTGGATTTATTGTTGAAGTCCTTGTTAGATTAATCACGCGCATGGAAACAAAATTTGATGTGTGCTCAACTCCTTGAAAATAAAAATAAAAGTTGATTCCAATGCATCTTATCTTATGTATGGGATGTTTAAGATTGATGTTGAATAGATTAGAATTTCGATATCTCGTGCCATTTAAAAAAAAAAATCAATCACTTAACCTCGTGCCTTTAAAAATTGTGAATTTTCTGATTGATTAAGCTTTGTACTCTCTTACACCTTGAATTGATGCCGATCACTCTTGTATCGTGAGTAGGTGGCTAATTAATCTTGCATCTTGAATTTATGTCGATACATGACAGTTTTAACGACTAGTTTCTTTTGTGCCTTGAATCTAATGTATGTATGATTAGTTATGAAGATGTCTTACTTTTATGCAATGAATATTTTATGTTGATGAACGATGGTTTAGAGGTTGAATGCTCGCGTGCCTGGAAGTTAAGAAAATGTTTGTTTGTGCCTAAAAATTTAAATAAGTAGATGATTGCGCCTTGAATTATGTCGTTGCTAGATGGATTGAGTATTTAAGTTCTCTTGTGCCAGGGATTATGTTGTTGTTAAGTAATTAGATTTCCTTGCGTCGTGGAATTTTTTTGAGGTGTAATGTCCTGGTATCTGGATTTATTGTGCCATAGAATAATGTCAATGCATTGAATGGTTGTTGGTTATTTACTTCTTGCGCCAATTAATTTATTGTAACGAATGATTGTGTCAATGTGTGTTCGTCATTCATAGCGATGATGTGTCGGCATGGCTTTGTGATGGATGGTAATTGCGTTATTGTTGTTCCTTTCAGATAATGCACTTTTGTCATTGATGTCGCTATTAAATAATGATGTATTTTTCCTAACACAACTTAAAAAAAATAAAAATTATTGGTTTGTACGTTGCTTTTGTGGTCATAGGGGCTATTATATATGGTATCAGAGCGGGTTCAACCCTACGACTGTGGATATCCACACCTTCCACTGAATTAAACCCTTGATTAAATCGTAGAGATAATTAAAATTTTAACTTGTCCTTGCGATAGTCACGGTTGTACGACGCCGCAGAGATTCAAAATGTGGTGTTGGGGAGGGAGGTGTGACGCCTCCAGAAGCGCCCACGCCCTAGGAGTCTAACCTCCACGGGGAAGAATAAGTCCTCGGGTGAGAGTCGATTGTTGTAAGTGATGTGGATGGTCGGATAAGGTCCTTCCAGGGAAATGTCAGAGGCGTTGACTAACCGTTTGTACTGGGATAAGGTCAGGGTGCCTGTACCCCTGAGGGTCCATAGTGCGCCCCAACCAGTACTGGTAGCATTCAGAGAACTCGAGAGGGAATAGTTCCCGAGTACACAAGTGCCACAGATGACTCAGTCGTCGAGGCATGGATCGCGAGCAAGGCGTTGTGCTTCACATTTCGCAGTTATGACCTCCAACACGAAGGTCCGCATGGCGGTCTTTAGCTAAAGGGGAGCGCTTTTCTATGGAGGAAGACGCTCCTACCTCAACTAAGCATGGTCGTCGAAGTCGTGTTAGGGGAATGGTTCTGGGAGAAGTAATTGTCAGAGGGATTCATTGAGCACTAACTCGATGAGTTCAACGCCTTATGATAGGGTGGTTGTATGGTGCCATATTATGAGACCAGAGTTATGGAGCTACTTCGGTATGCCCCGCATCTGAACACAAAGAGGTTGGAGATCCGCAAGTTCGTGATCAGCCTTAACCCCAACTTTCATCTGAAGGTGAGGATCTAAATGCCTCTAACATTGCACGATGCATTCCGGTAGGCCGCTTAGATAAGGAAGATTTGATCGCGGGAGTCCAGGAAGGACTCCTACAAGACCGTCTAGACTGAGAACATTTGTTGCACAACAACATTAGACATCAGCCAGACCAGACGTCTTGGTATCGAGATACGTCTATAGGACCTTTGTTCATGACACCTTGACGATGGTTTCCTCAGCAGAGGGCTCCCTACATGGGACCACCGCATCCGCAAAAACACCGCTAGCAACCGTCGTTTAAGCTTGTCAGCATAACAAACTGGGATCTTAGGCTTGTGGGCCAACAACTTATGTTCCAGGGCCAGGAGTATTGGACCAGAGGTGGGTGATGGACATGTGGAGAGTCACCTTACCAACAAGATTGCCAAGTTTAAAGGGCCAGAGCGGCCGAGTCAAAAGGACACACTACCGTGGCGAAGATGGGAAAGGCCCATAGGATTCATGACTGCGGTAAATAACTGCTAGGATGAGCACCAATCCACTGTGCTCGAGGCATCTGATTCCATCGCCAAATGAACTTTTAGTATTTGTTTGACCCCGGTGCTTTAGAGAGATCTAATTTGAGTACCACGGTGAAGAGATTTAGGTAAGGGAATTCGACGGGACGAGTTTAGATTCGTTGATGTGGCTTCGGGTACCAACCGCATGGTTGAAGGAAGGGGTATAAATTGTGGCTTTAATCTGGGGATAGTGTAATGAAGTTCGACCTACGTCATGATCTTAAGATCTTATGACGACATGATCAATATGAACTGGTGGGAATCACATGATGCGATACTCAATGGTAAGATGAGGCGGTTGTGTTGGACCGACGATGAAGGACAGAGAAGTGTGATTGTAGGAAGAAAACGAGGAGTATCCCCGAGGTTCATTTCTTCCCTACATCTACAAGAGAGCAGCGCAAGGATGAAAGTTATATGCATAATTAGCGTTGAATGTCAAGGACATGGAAAAGGGATTAGAAGACTTTCCAGTAGTACGAGAGTTTGCGGATGTGATTCCCAGAAGAATTACCAGGCATTCCGCCCGAAGCCAAGATGGAATTTACCATCGACCTAAAACTTGGAACTGAACCGATGGCAGGAGATCCTTATCAGATGTCGACCCCTAAGTTATAGGAGTTGAAAGTGCAACTGAAGGAGTTGTCGGACCTAGGACTTATACATCCAAGTGTATCACCTTGAAGTGCTCCTGATAATTTCACATGGAAGAAGGATGGGTCGTGGAGACTCTTCTTGACTACCATCGAGTATTCCTTGACAATTTTTTTATATTTTCTCAGATGACGACAGATCAGAACGAACTTTTACACTGGGTACTACAGTGTTGCGAGAGAAAAAATTACGGGAAGCAATCACAAGGATATCGAGGATTCATTGCTTAGGGCATGTCGTCTCCGACGAAGGCATCGTTGTGGATCCAGTGAAGGTAGAGGCTATTATGGAGTGGCCTATGCCGACAAATGTCCCAAAAGTGCATAGCTTCATGGATTTAGTGGGATGTTATCGATGGTTCGTTGAGGGTTCTTCGAAGATAGAAAATCCAATTACGGAATTGCAGAAGAAGAACAAGAAGTTGTGTGGACCAAGAAATGCGCAAAAGCATTTCGAACGTCAAGGAGTTGTTGAAGACAGAGCCAATACTAAAAGTCGCTAGCATGGACAAGGGATTCTTGGTATGCATTGACGCATCCAAGGAAGGCTTAGACATAGTCTTTATGCAAGATGATCGAGTGATCGCTTACATATCGAGGATGTTAAGAAGGCATGAGGAGAACTATGCGACGCACGATTTGGAGTTGTTAGCCATCGTGTATGCCTTGAGAGTGTGGAGACACTACCTGATTGGACGAAAATTCAAACAAAAAATGGACCACTGTGGTTTACAACACCTTTTTATGCAAAATGAATTGAACGCGCGGCAAGGGCATTGGTCAGAACTACTTGTCGATTACGATTTTGAGATTTCCTACTTAAAGGGAACGGTGAACAGAGTGGCAGACGCTTTGTGTCAGATACCATGCATATGTTAGTAATACCTCTTCAAATGAATCTACATGAAAGGATTCTAACTACAACGTGACGTTGACTGGTATAAAGAGGGTAAGGAATTTTTCGGGCAAGACACCATGTTGGTACCAAAATTGAGGGATATACTGTGGACAACGACGGATCCTTGAGATATAATAACCAGATTTACTTACATCCCAATGACAAATTGAGAAGTTTTGATCTTATGTGAATCTCATAGAGCAGTGTACATGGCTCATCCAGGAGTCACGAAGAGGAGGATCGATCTTAAGCTCTTATTCTTATGGAAGGGATAAGGGCGGACATTGTCAACTGTGTGACAAGATGTCTAGAAGGTATGCAAGTGTAACCTGAACATCGACATCCGACAGGATTGCTATGGCCACATGTTATTCTGAAATCGATAGGGGAGGTATTTTCGACAGACTTCATTGTGAAATTGCCACGGACGGTAAGGAGGCATGACTCAATTTTCGTGATAGTTGACACTTTGATGAAGAGTTCACATTATGTCCATGTGCGTACGATCATCAGGAGCCAGGTATAGCTAGAGTTTATATCAACAAGATTTTGAGACTGCCATACGTACCAAAGGATTCTTATCCGATAAGGGAATTAGTGTTTGCTAGACAATTTTGGATGAGTTTCCCGAGAAGCCTTGGGAACACCATTGAACTTTAGTACAACATGTCCCTAAGATAGACAGGCTGACCGAAGGAATGTACCAAATTTGGAAGGTCGTGTTGTGTATGTGTGTGTTGGACCAATAGAAACATTGGGAATAGTTCTTGCCGTTGGTCTAGTTTTCTTGCGACAACGACCAACAAGGTATCGTTTAGATGGCACCATTAGGTTTCTCTATGAGCGACTGTATCAGACGCCTTGAACTAGGATAGACTTGGGATGGGGTCTTGGTAGGACCAAAAGCGATTCTAGAAATGGAAGAACAAGTGCAACTGATAAGAAAAAGGGTTAGAAGAAGTGCCAGATCGACAAAAGGGTTTTGCTGATGCGCATCGCATGACCATAATTGTAAAGGGATAACGCTTAGTCCTGCCTCATCCTTGAGGCATTGTGTGATGATTATCTTGTATCTATGTGTGACTTTAGGTCAATGATCCTATGCATGTGATTGACTTGAGTTCTTGGCAGATGTTGGGCGAGGGTGCACTCACGGGGGAACCAATCCGCCTTCTAGAGCATCACATTTGACAACTAAGGCATCGAACTGTCGATCAGGTCAAGGTCCAGTAAGACAATTATAGTCCAAACTCAACTGCCTGGGAGGACGCATATGAAATGCGTCCACAATTTCATTTTTTGTTGATGACTAGACCCTTAGATATTGTCAGATACTTTATTTTTCAACTTGTGTACTGTGAAACTTCAGGATGAAGTTTTAAAAAAGTGGGGGTGTATGTAACATTCTTCTCTTGCGCACACTTGATTGGACTTATTCTTGAGGAAACTTTCGTGCGAGTGATCTGGTTCCTTATATGATTGATGGTTTCGCTTATGGATTATGATGATGCTACGGATATGATGATCTGTTATTTGACTATATTTTTATCAACATGTGCTATTGACTGGTTTCTCCTAAGTGTGTAGGACTCTGGACTACTTTAGGATGTCGATGGCATCGATGGACCTCCTTAGACTCCGGATCGAGTCAGGGAGTGGACTGTTTATGGTTTGAGTATTATGTTATTGCATATGTGACATATGACTGATATTATGATGTTGTTTATGGATCGCTGACATGTTTGTTGATGGATGGAGGTTGACGATATCTTGCTAATCAGACTCAAATTTGGAGTAAAGGGGTCATGCATGACAACCAAAGATATTGAGGGAGAGGTGTGACAGTATCCCTACCACAGCCTACTAGCACTCTCATCGTGGCTCGAACTATAGGTTAACGATTACCTAGTTCGAGAGATCCATGATGTCGTGAGGGCAGACTGTGACAGTCGCTCACGATGATTCTAAGGGACACACAATAAGGCATGGTCCTTATTCCTTAGAGGCCCTCAGTCTCCCACAAGGTCACCTAACGAGGTATTGACTCCAAGGGATTGACGTCTACCAAAATCAGTCAAAAGGCGAGTGGCACCCTTGGAGCACGTTGCATAAATGAAACATGAATGAAGGTGAGTGGCACCCTTGGAGCAGTTAGTGCGTCTTGAAGGGCATGTCGTAGTTTTAACACTGGTGAGTCAATGAACCTAGGTACCTAGAAAACAATATCCTTTTGATCTGGTCAGCCTTAAAATAAATGTTGCATGAGTAAAGTTTAAAAATTATAATTTTTTTCCCTCAAAAACAATTTTGTTGAACCTAGTTGAATTTGAAGCCTAGGTCTAAGTAGGATGAGGACAAAATTTAATTAACCAATTAATAAAAGGGGGAAAAATCAAATTAGAATTAAAAGGGGGAAAAATCGAATTTAGAATTTAAAAGGAGGATTAAATTATTTAAAATATTAATGGTTGTTTAAGTGCAAAACTTGTTAAATTCGAACTTAGACAAAAAGGGGAAATTAATTGCAAAAGGGATGTGGAACATAGAAGGAATCTGGTGCAGAGAAGTTTCCTAAAATGAACTCAACTAAGCTTTAAGAGGAGCATTTTTAGGAACGCTTTTAGGTGGGTGAAGGAATTTGGAAATCTAATTTAATAATAAAAAAAAAATCTGGTGCAACTAAGGGATCGGGTGACAAGTGTATGGGGGATAATTTCCCTAATTAATTTTTAATAAACCAAATTTAATGTGCAAATGGAAGTATCTCTAAGAGGAACTCTATAAAAGAAATGGAAACGAAGGGGTGTGGATATTATGTGTAAGTTTACGCTGTCGAAATTATTCTTGATTGATTTTATCTTGTGGGAGTTTGGATTCCCAATTCGAAAGGGAGTGGTAGCTCGACCTTGCGAGGCGAGTTGGGAGCTAGATTTTCTCTGGTTGTGTTGTGCGTGGCCCCCTAATGGCTCGGGGGGGCTAAGGGGGAAGAAGAGTAACCCTAGTGTTGGATGGGAGGTATCGGTGATGTCACATCGATTAGCAAGCTACAACGAGGATGAGCACAAGTTTCAGCCGAAGAAGGCCAACAACAACCTACCTCGGCATCGACATCATTATTGATTTTGGTATTTGATCAGTTGCTTATCTATTGTTAAATTTTAAATTGTATTGCCTATGCATTTGTTAAATATTAAATTGTATGGATTCTCTATTGATTAACTCTTAAACTGTATTGCCTTTCTAATTGTTAAATCTTAAACTAAATTTATATCGTTCATCTCCCGAGGTTATGGGTTTTTCCTTGTTTGTGTATGCGAGTAATTCTTGAAGAATAGTGTGTTATTGAATGGCATCAAACCCAATTCTATCGATCGTCATAATTTTTTTTTAAATTCAATTTAGATTTTTGTTGTTTAGACCGTGCAGTAATTCTGAAGGGACTGCGCAACTAGTCATTTGTAGTTGTTCTTGTTTTATGGGAAGATTTTTAGCATTTACATACGATGAAATTGATGTTGTGTTTGCCTTTCGATTTTTCCCCAATTTGTTTATGCCCTAACGAACCCATACGATCCGAGTTTAATGATCCAATCGCAGTCTAAAACCTTCCCACAATGGTTGAATTCGTGTCTTTCCCAGTGCTCTCTTCAGGTTTGCTGAGTGCATCTGTTTTTTCCCTTGCTGACCTCTACGGAATTCGGGCTCGCTTTGTGCCCTTCCCTTTTGCGATTTTCCATCTACTCTGACGTTTTCATTGTGGGGAGTTTGAGCCCAATGTCATTCCTTGCCCAACAAAAACGAGTTTCTCTACGTGTTTTTAACTAGGAGAACCCAAGTGTTTTACTCCATAGTCTGTGTTTTTACCAAGGTTAAATCTTTGTGTCTTCACCCATCTTTTTAATTTTCTTTGGCGTTTATTCCAGGGATCAAGCATTTTGCTTCGTTCTTTTATGTCCAACAAGGGTATTCTCTAATGGGTGTTTTTTTTGTCCTCCTCATCCCCTGCGTTTATTGTGTTTTATTCTATGCAACGCTGGGTACATTACCCTCGACGTTTTTCTTGCAAAAATTTCAGAGCTGCGGTTGTTTCCTTTGCACAGATTGCCCAACGTTCCTTCTTCACGAGCTTCTGAGTTGATTTCTTGGAATGTCTGCGATTAGAGGATTCAAGGGCCATGCACCTTCCTTCACTTGCAGAGAGAGGTACCTCAGATCTCTGTGTTTACTTAGCTCCTTGATTACATTTTTTTTTTCTGTTCAGGCCCTCTTGATTGGTGAGTGAATTCCAACAAACCTCGTGGAGTTGAATCGTGTTTTGGATGGGTCTGCCTCAACGGATTTTATCCTACCTCCTCTGCAATGCAGGGATTTCACCAAGCTGCGTTCTATCTTACCAGGTGGCGGTTTCCACTTAGAACCTCGATGTTTTGAAGGGCAGTCTTGCTTTGGGTGCTTCTACCTGACTATTCTCCCCTTTTTTTGAACCATCAAATTTTTATCTCGATCTTGAATCACCACAGTGATCAGTCCCTACATTTCCTTGCATGTTTTCAGACAATTTCAATTTCGGCTGAAGCATCTTCTGCCTGGGAAGCGGGCAAATTTTTTGTCCTTCTGCTTTGCCACTGTATTTTACCTCGTTCGCGGGTTGTCAGCGCATTAAGGGAAACTTGAACGTATACCTAATCCCAAGGGCCTCGATTATGAAAATCCTCCCCCTGCGAGCTCAGATTTGTTAGGTGAACCCAGTAATTCCAGATAGTGGAGCTATATGTAAAAGCCATCTTTAAAGCGTTACTGCCAACGTCGTTGGTGGTCCCAAAATAGAATGCTGGTCCCAAAATAGAATGCGACTCAAGTGAAATTTTAGTAAGACTTTGAGCGTGCCCTTGTCATTGATAATGATGGGTTTTTAAATGATTCGTTCTTGGGTAAGTTGGTAGGAATTAAGTCTCATCATGGAATGTGTCGTGAGGGTAGCGCCTCCTTGACTGGACTTGGGTTAAGTTTAATTTTTTATTTATTTCAATAAGTCCTTAACGTTATTAGATGATGTTATTGTTTTTTGTCAATATTCCTTACCGGAATGAGTGGGTTTAGATCTCTAATTGTTGCACATAAGTAACCCCTTTATAAGATCTAGTAGAACTCGTGGTTAATAAAAATAACTCTTCACCTTGTTCGTTATAGATGATAGATTTCTCGTGTGCACAAGCATTTAACGTTTGAATGAATTTTTGGTGGACCTTAGTCTTTTACGCAATTGAAAATGAATGTAAGGCATGTTGTACTAGATAATAGCCTTCATGCACGTAGTAAATTTTAATGTAACATGGTGCTTGATGTAGACATTACACATCTTGCCCGAAATAAATGACATCAGTAATGTATGTTGATTTAACAATTTTACTTGCACCATTAAATTGTTAATGTGTGATTTTCTAATCAAGTAGATACGATGCACACTGAATGAGGTTGATTGTGTTTAATTGGTATTTGGAACACGCGTGCACCTTGAATATTAGGTGGATTTATTGTTGAAGTCCTTGTTAGATTAATTGCGTGCATGGAAACAAAATTTGATGTGTGCTCAGTGCCTTGAAAATAAAACAAAGTTGATTCCATTGTGCCCTATCTTATGTCTGGGATGTTTAATATTGATGTTGAATAGATTAGAATTTCGATATCTTGTGCCCTTTTAAAAAAAAAATTAATCACTTAACCTCGCGCCTTTAAAATTTTTTGATTTTCTGATTGATTAAGCTTTGTACTCTCTTACACCTTGAATTGATGTCTATCACTCTTGCGTCATGAGTAGGTGGCTAATTAATCTTCCATCTTGAATTTATGTCAATAAATAATGGTTTTAGTGACTAGTTTCTTTTGTGCCTTGAATCTAATGTATGTATGATGAGTTATGAAGATGTCTTACTCTTGCACAATGAATATTTTATGCTGATGAATGATGGTTTTAGAGGTTGAATGCTCGCGTGCCTGGAAGTTAAGCAAATGTTTGTTTGCACCTAAAAATTTAAATAAGTAGATGATTGTGCCTCGACTTATGTCATTGCTAGATGGATTGAGTATTTAAGTTCTCTTGCGCCAGGGATTATGTTGTTGTTAAGTATTTAGATTGCCTTGTGTCATGGAAATTTGTTGAGGTGTAATGTCTTAGTATATGGATTTATTGTGCCATGAAATAATGTCAATGTATTGAATGGTTGTTGGTTATTTACTTCTTGCGCCAATTAATTTATTGTAACGAATGATTGCGTCATTGTGTGTTCGTCATTCATGACGATGATGTGTCAGCGTGACTTTGTGATGGATGATAATTGCATTATTGTTGTTTCTTTCAGATAATTCACTTTTGTCATTGATGTCGTTATTAAATAATGATGTATTTTCCTAACGCATCTTTAAAAAAAATTATCGGTTTGTACGTCGCTTTTGTGGTCATAACAACGGGGCCGTTACACATAGGGATAGTTCCAAAGGCATGATCCTTTGGGATTGATTTCCAATGAGAGCATCATGGGCTTAATAACATGGACTTATGCCCATGAACAATGGAATCATGAGATGCCATATGAAAACATAGTGACATGTAAAGAAGTGCAATCGAGGTTTAAATCAAAAGACTTTATTTCTACACATAGTATGACTTTAGATGTGCAAATGGATAGAAAAAAAGAAAAGTTGGAAGAGGTTGAAAAACTATTAAAAATGGAAGAGGAAGATATAATTAGAGTTCAAGAAGAAAGAGGCAAGCATGAAGAGGGGAAAAGAATAAAAGTTGAAGAAAGAGAAAGAAAAGAAGAAGAAGAAATATTAAAAGCAGAGGCTGAAAAAAAAAAAAAAAATTTTTTTGGAAGAAGTAGAATCGGATGAGAAAGAAAAAATGGATGCTTAAGAAACATAAAGATTAGAAGCCGAAGAAAAGAAGAAAGAAGAAGATAATTTTGAACAAGATAAAGGATCAAAATTGGAAAATGATCAAGGAGATTCTACATCAAATATAGGGGATAATCAAGATTAGTAATCTGCTAGTTAAACTCCAAACAATCAACAAAGAAAGATAACCCATCTCCAAGTAGTTTTATTGACTTGAATATGGATGATTAAGTTATCCCAAAACAAAGCACAAGTAAATGTAAATAAATCAAGGATAAAGATGCAACTATGGAACAAATGGCTACACCTGGTAGCTTAGACAACACTTTATCTCACTTTATCTTGGGGAAACCAAAATATCTCAGACCCCATTGAAGATGTTGTAGATTTCAAAAATAATATCATATAATAAGAGAAGTTAGACTATTATCAAGCAAACATAAAAGGGGGAAATAATAGATCTGGATAACACAGTCCTTTGTACATCTAAAATAGACAATATCTACACAGATGATTGAAATAGTAATTATCATTGTTTTAAGTGCTCAAAATACCACAGAATGTAAACGGTTGTAGATGACCCTCCTTATGGTAGAGTGATTATGATATGATCCCAGAAGATGGGCATATATTGGGTTAAATGTAACTGTAATGGGTAAATGTATATGTAATAGTGGTTGGCATAATAAAAGGGCCACATGTACAATGTGTGAATAGTTATATATAGAGATCATGTAGTTGTTATTGAGGACATGTATTTGGATGTATGGATGTATTGGGGTATTTGGAGGAGGTTCCCCTATTCTTTAAGGAATTGTTGTGTAACTCATCTTTCTCATCTATCTTGGAGTTGTGCTCCACACTCACATTTGGTGTACATGGTATGAACTTTGATTTACTATGCTATCTTAAGTATTTGGTTCAGAACATTTAGTTTCAGAGCATATGATCCTAGGGTTTTTCTCCAAACGATTCACCATGGAATTATTGCTATAAGTTTTAGACAAAAAAAAATTGGAGCCTAAAGATACCTAGCGAAGTACTTGTGGTAAAATTTGTAGGTTTTGGTTCGCTATACTTTCGGAATTATAACCCGTGGAAATTAGGGTTTTTGACTAGTCCTAAAACTAGTCTGAAAGAAGTCTTCTTGGTAAACCAATCATAAATTTTCTTCTGGGGCTTCAGATAAATTTTTTTTTAGGACCCTCAAGAGATATATTGTAGACCAAGTGGTAAAAATATCAGATTTTCATTCTCTATACTTTTCAAGTTACAAGATATGAAAGTTAGGGTTTTTTACTAGTCCTACAACTAGTCTCAAATAAGTGTTCCAAGTAAAAAAATCATATCTAATTCTAGAAAGATCCAATTTGAGTTCCTCAAGTTTCATCGGGACACATGGAATGCCATACAAGTTTTCTCTCTAGAAAGAGACAAAAAACTAGCAAGTTTTGAGAAAGTTACCAGAACTTTCACTTGGCACATCAAATTTTGGTCAAATTGTTGGCATTACAAAGAAGACATATTAAAATACTATACGTCAAAATGTTAGACTCGGAAGGGATGAAATTTTAGAGATACATTAAGAGTAAGGTTGGCCAACAAGACAGTCTCCAAATCAAAGTTTTAAAAGGTATGCTAATTTAAAACTATCATAACTTTTGATTGGAATGTATGGTTGAGGTGATTCAAAAGCCATTGGAAAGAGAAAATATAGGAGAATATATTAAAAAGGGATCATAACTATTTGAGATCATTATTAATAATATATTGAGGTTGTGAGTTGAGGGTTTGGGTTATACCTCAATTAATAATCAGTGGCAATACCTAACTTTAATGGAGATGAAGATAACTATGAAATCAATCCCATGGAATGGTTGATGATGACAAAGAAAATTGATTTGAAGCCTTGGCCAACAACTCTTTATTTTTTGGGAGAAGCTTTTAAGTGGTGGATGTAACATCCCGTTCTACTGATCACACTTATATTGACTTATTCTTTGAGGACACTTGTGTGCAAGTGATCTAGTTATGGTACATTATGATTATGTTTTGATTATGAATTATATATGATGATGATGATGATGTATTGTGATTTATTGTTTCTTTCATATGTATATGCATTGACACATATTATTGACCAGTTCTCCCGAGTGTACAGGACATATGACAGGTTATGGATGTTGATGGCATCAATGGACCTCTAGATTGAGTCATGGAGTAGATTGTATTTGGTTTGAGTATTTCATTTTACGCAGATATGATATATGATTGATTCCAATATGATTTATGTATATGGATTATTGACACTGTTTTTGTTAATGGATGTAGGTTTGACGATGCTTGCTAATTTGACTCACATAAGGAGTAAAGGGGTCATGCATAGAAACCATACATTTTAAAGAGATGTGTGACAACATCCATATCACAGTTGACTAGCACTCTCGCCGTGACCTGCATGTATGGTTAATGATTACCACATTCTGAGAGGTTCATGATGCCATGAAGGCGGACTGAGACAATCGCCCACGAAGAATTCTAAGGGATGCACAATAAGGAAGAGTCTTATTCCTTAGACAACCCTTAGTCTCTCACAAGGTCGATTGAATGAAGTGTTGACTCCAAGGGTCGGACAAACTTCCAAAATCAATCAAAGGCAAGTGGCACCCTTGAGTATTGAGGTGCGTATTGAAGGGCATGCCGTGTAATTAAATGTGAATCAATAAATCTAGGTGGCCTAGAAAATTAATGAAATGTTTAAAACTTTGTTAGAACAAAGTATTAATTAATCATTTATTTATAAATGTAGAAATATAACAAGAGACTAAGCCTAGTCAAAGCCTAAGTTCAAGTACAAGTCTAAGTTAAAACTGACTAAATTAAAAAATTAATAAGACTAAGGGAGTTGGGAAAAAATAAATTTTAGGAAAAGAGGGAAAAATAATTTAAGGTTGAGTAAATGCACATGTGTGCATGAAAATAATAAAAAGGATTTTAAAATGAAAAGAAATTAAAATATGAGAGAATAGGTATACACATAGAATGGTATCTTGAGTCAATCAACCACTAAGTCTAACTAAAAGAAGAGTGCTAAACCAATTCAAATTAAGATCTAGTTAGGAGACACTCATTAAATGGAAATTTGGAGAACTAAGAGACACCTAAGAGCAAAAATAGGAACACATTGAGGAATGTAAGAAAAATTGGCTTTCAAATAAAATAAAAAGAGGAATTACACATGTATTGGGTGAATAATCATTTAATTTAATTATTAAAAACGAATTAGTTGTGCATTGGGACAGGTGTCATTGAAAATAATTCTATAAAAGAAATGGAGGAGAGGTGAAAAGAGTGTCACGTTTCTTAGTATTGTTATGTTGCCAAAATTTTGTTGGATTGTGTTTTACTTGTGAGAGTTGGGACTCCAAGCTTGTGAAACGAGTGGAAGCTCTTCCTTGCGAGGCAAGCTTGGAAGCTATTATGTTCTAGTTTCTTGTGTGTGACCCCTTTTCGGCTCGGGGGGCTAAGGGGAAAGAAGAGTACCCCTAGCGTTCACTGAAAGGTATTGATGAAGTCTTGGAATTGCAAGCAAAAGCGAGGAAGGATTATCACAAGCCCAAAACAGATCAACATTAATCAACAGTTTCATTTGGTTACGATATTTATTTGTTTTGATAATTGTTAATAGAGTCATAGAAATGTATTTCGACTAAGCATGGATCAGATGAATCTAAGTGTTGATTTAGTATCTCTTGTGGAATTGTAAAGTTCTATGAAAGTTTTTACTTCTGCGAAAATTGACCTCTGAGTATTATAAATCTTGTCATGGTTTGTTCTGGAAAAATCTGATATATAATTTATTTTCTTTCTGGTCCTCCTCTCCGTTATATGATAAATGAATTTGGGAAATAGCAAATGAATTGAAGGGATATAGATTTAAATTTTAAATCATTCGACTAGATAGTGAAATTATTAATATGTCGATGTTATGCTAATATACAGTTTTAATTGGGAAGAATTCAGATATTAGTTATTGGATAATATAAAATCTGAATCGAACTATATGTGATTACGTTAATTTTACACTATTAAGGTTGAAATCGCGCCCAAAATTCTACACTAATGCATTATTAGTAAAAGATTCTACACTAAAGCATTTACATTTCGCTGATTAATGTATTTGCATTTTAAATAGATAGTGTGATCTTAATGAAGATTAATGCTATTGCACTATCGGTTTAAATTCATTTAAGTTCTTAATTTAATAGATTTAAATAAGATGTAAATTATCTTATATATTAACTTATGTAGTTGAATGTAATGTAGACGGAATTACTAGTAGAATGGTTGAGTTCATAAACGAATTACATTAATGATTGATATAAAAAAAAATAGATTTGCAATGAATTAATTAATACGTAGTAAATTCTAGATAATTGGTGTTCCAACATAAATAAAATGTGCACAAAAGGTTTCATTTAAAGAGTTAGATAGTTAATATATATAAATGTAAAATTGAGCTTTGGATTGACAAAGCTTTATTTAATAGTTTATTGAAATAAGTAAATTGTGAGAAGATTATCTCAGAAAATATTTTAGAAATTGATTTAGTTTACTGCTTTATAACAATGATAAATTGAATGTGAACTTGTCTAGATGATGAGTATTTTCACATTAAATTATATATAATCCCTTATTATTAAAATTATATATAATCCCTTATTATTAAAATTATATATAATTCCTTATTATTAAGAGTCGTAGTTACTTATAACATAGAATTGGTTTAAGTCGATAATTATTGGATATTTGGTTGGGTTAAAAATAATAAATAAATGAAAGAGGATTTAAATAATTACTATATGTATCAATAAGAATAAATATATTGGAATTAAGCATTATGTCTTAGTTTTGACTTTATAATTAGTAAGGTATATGTTAATTTCATTATTATGTCTTAGTTTTGACTTTATGATTAGTAAGGTATATGATAATTTCATTGGTAAAGGAAAGACCAATTGTTAACAAACTAAATATAAGAAGTGGTTGAGGATATCAGTTTTGTCATACTTGATTGTCTATAAAATGTAAGTAGAATTTTAAATTTTATGAATATTACTGAAATTTGGTGAGTTGCATGTAGAATAATTATTTTTGCTGATCAGATTTTGGTACATCGCATTTTATATATATCTAGAGAAATTGTAAGATTTGATTTACTAAGATAAATTAATACTTTCAATTAATTAACACTTTATATATAGAGAGAGGGGATTAGAATATCTTTTGTCTTATGTTTATCATAATACAAGTTGAGCTCTCTGTTAGTTTTTTTTACATAAATTGCGTACCTGAATTAGGGATGTTTCAGTGGAATAATTTTGATGAAAATACTACATGTTATTTTACAAGGGAAAAATTTGAAAAAATCTTCTCAACTATATGGATCAAAGATACAAAAATGGAGGAGATGCATAAAATTCAGAACAATATTGAAGGGCTAAGCAAATATATTATAAAGAAAGGAGATGAGTATTATCTCCAAGGCTAGAGTAATCAAAGACCAGACAAAGAGGATAGATTATGCCATTGTCTCTTAAAAGAAGATAGATGTAATGGGTGTGCAGAATGAAATAAAACCAACACATGTGAAACCATATCGACACCCTCATTACCAAGGAAGTTTACAAGAAATACAAGAAGATCGACATCGACATTACCAAGGAAGAAGATTGAATAATCAACAATATTCATGGAACATGGCATCATAAAAACCATTATTCTATAGAATATTATCAAAGACCGAAAAATACAACAAATTGGAGAAGTCACAACAATAACACATGGAATCAAAGGAAAGAAAATTATGCAACAACTAGTTATCAAAGATTAAGACAAAAAAGAATTGAGTTTCAATTGATTGATCATCATCGGTGACAACAAGAAAGTAGGAATATAAGGAAACCCTAATATGGATCTAAAATGGGTCTCATAAGAAAAAACAAGGTTAACAAATTGAAACTCAAAAACCAATAAAATTTTAAGAAATTGGGTCAACAATAATCCTTGAGTTGAAACTACAGAGCTCAAAGATGATTATGTGCCATATTTTTATTTGGCAATAGTGAAGTACATATAAACCTCACTTTGATTAAGATTTTGGTGAGATCCTCTCGAGATATGATAAATATTATTGAAACAATTAATATAAAATATTTTATATTATCACTACTTCCAATGTTTTTAATAATAAATCTCACATTAACTTAAATCATAATGGAATCACTTCAAAATACAATAAACACACATTATATCTCATTAATTATAATAATTACAACTAATGAGTTATTATATATATATATATATATATATAAAAAAATAATATGTAACTAGTTAATTGTCATATATTATGTAATATAACTCATTATATTATATTTAATAATTAACTAATTGTAGTATATGTAATATATAATATCTGATAATTAATTAATTAGTTATATTATATATAATAATAATGAATTATGTATTATATAAAATATTTATAATTATATATTATTACAATTATATTATTTAATTATAATTTTATTTATTGAGTTTTAAATTTGGTATTAAATATATAACCAATGTAATAGTATATTTAATTAATTATGAATGATTCTAAATAAAATATAATATAAATCTAAATATTTTGGCACTATATTTATTGTGTGCACTATAAGTGAACAATTTTATTATTATTTTTACTTTCATCTCTTAATTCTATATTAACTCATCTTATTTAATAATTATTATTAATAAGACAACATAGATTAATGAGACAATATAGATTAACCTTTAGTAGATAACACCTTTAACTTAATGTGATGTGACATATTATTTAATTATTTTAATATTTTCCTTAGGGGGTCATTTTCAACCCAAATTTACTATAATGCTAGTTTCATCACATGTAACACCTTTAATTGCAAAACTTTGAGGACAAATCTTTTGAAGGAAGGGGGGCATATATAGGGTTAAATGTATATGATATGACCCCAAGGGAGACATATATGGAGTTAAATGTATCTATCATGGGTAAATGTTGTTCGGCAAAACACGGTATTCCCACATAGGACGACCACCTTTAGTGACCACTCTCACAACCAGATCAAAGATCATAACATCAATTTTTTTATGTGATTAAAACCCTCTAAGAGGGAAATAGTCCATGACTCCAACCAACGTGGCCACTTGAGACAATATATTAGTGAAAAAGAAAAATATTTTACAACTTACCTCTCATTGTAAAATCATCTTGAGCTATTGCTCTCTTTATACAAGTGATTTATTCTTTGGCTTACATGCACCAATTTGATAATGGTGTAATCCTTACATGTGGTTATGATAGACCCATATTATATCATTAATGTATGTGGCTAAGACCAACTTATGTTTTTTTGTTGTAATACCAAGTTATGGTTAAGGTCTACCTAGTCAATATTATGTGAGCTTGTGACCCCTCTTGGGGAGGGTGGCCTACTTCTTGAGATGTGTTTAAATACACATTGAATTAACATTTGTAAATCATCACTATCATCTATTACACTATTTGAAAATGTTTAAGCCTACAAGCACCATATACTATTGTGCCCTCTTGTTGTGATCTTTGTGCTTGGTTATCTCGCTATATCACTCTTATGGTCTCTTATTCTAACACACCTATGATTCAACGCTAGTTCACTTGCTCACTCTTTATCAATTGTTTTTTAATCCTTTTTGTTGCAGGTTGTAGGGTTTGTTGGTTCTATTCAATCTTGGATTTTTCTTGTGATCTCAACATGGTTTCAAAGTGGGCATGAACCTCCTATTGATTTTGTTGCTAGTTAGGTTTTTTTCTTCGTTGTTTATGTTGGTATATTTTCTAAGTTTCAAACCTTGCATGCAAAAGAAACCCTAACTTGAGAAGTGTTAGGGTTGTAGTGTTATTATTCGATGGAGAAGGGTGCCTCGTTTAGGGTTTCTTTTATCTTGTTATGTGTTTTTTTGGAGACATTTTGCACATGATTGAAGTGTCCAACATTAAAGGCTAATGCTTCCCTATTATTTTATTTCAGGGATATTTCCTTAGATAGATCTGTACGTTTCTTGACTAGTTGTATCACCTATGCATCACTACACTAGTTTTTTTCGGATTGTCCATTATTTCAGGGTCTTTCCAGTGTTGTTTTATTGTTGGTGTTTTGATTTTTAATTTAGTGTGTTGTGCGATGGATTTCACCCTCAAAATGGTACCCTAGCACCACATTAGCCTAGAACCTTGTACACCCTTCATATTTTTGTACATTTTAAGTAGATTCAATTTTTTTTTGCTAGTGCCATTGCCCTAGGGGCTACTAGGGGTTTCCATATTTGAGTTTTTTTCAATCATTGATCTAGACATGTTTGGCTACTGACATTTCCCCAAGCACTACTTAACTACGGTTTCCAAATTTGAATTTTTCAGTGGTTGATTTGAATATTTTTTGCAAGTCGCATTGCCCTAATAATTGTGGAACTAGGGTTTTCAACCAATCTCTTCTTTTTCGTTTGAAACCCTCTTTCAAACCCAATATTATCTTTCTTGTTCATTTTGCAACAATTTTTTCTCTTGGATTGCACTCTTCAACGAAGGCTTGTGCTATCCTAGAGAAAATTCAATACACTACATATTATTTGGAAGAAGATGGTACCATTTCTTCCTTCTTTGGGTCTAGTGAAGGTGACTTTTGTAGGAATTATTTGCAACATAATGGACTCAAAGTGGTTGTTTACCCAATTACATGGGGTTGCCTATGCTATTTAGGCTAATTAAATAGAGAAGGAAAACCATGCAAGACTTGAGACATGTTCCTCCTTATGACATAAAATGCATATGCGTTTCTTCAGAGAATTGAAGAACTTGCAAGAATAACAATTGTCGACAGGGATCTTTTAGATGATATTTCCTTTCTTCGAAACGAGGGTTTGTGGATGGATATGGAGAAACCTCTTCCACCTGATATTTAAAATATGGTTTCATTAGTGTTGCACTTTAGGTTTTTGGATCAAGTACATGTGTCCATATTCTAGTATACTATCTGCGTGATCCTTCTAGTGCAAATGTTATCTTTGATGGAATTTCTATGCATGGATCCATAGAATATACCCCACTAATTTGTATACATGATTCTTCCATGATTAAGTCTCAACCTAATTTGTTGATCTCTTCCTTTTGCATTATTGATGCTGGTCTTTTTTGGATGTATTGCATTTAATCACTTTAGTCTTAGGGACAACTAGTGCTACTCTTTGTACCTTCAACTAACCAACATCTTCAATGGATCATTTTTTTATACTTCTGCCAAAGGCAACCTTTACAAGCTTGTGGAACCATGCTAGAGTGGGAGATATGGCATCTAGGGAAGACTATATCTTTACTATATGGCTTAAATTCAACATTAAGGGGGGGTGTTATGATGTAATTCCTTCTCTCTAAGGACCCTTGTTCAAATTTTGAGTTGGGTATCTATAAATTCATCACTTTTGTCTCTTATATTCAAGTTGGGTATCCATAAACACTCTCGAATGTATTTGGGGAAGCTATATTTTATGTTTGTCTTTTTCTTCTGGGGCTGACTTTACTTTTGGAGCATTATAATTCTTCTTTATTATTTTCTGTGAGGTCGACTTCTCTTTTGGGATCTTCTTTGACTTCTTGGCATCTTCATCTATAAGAAAAGTTGTCCCGGAGGTGAATGCCTCCTGCTACTACCAAAAACATCAACACTCGCTCTTAGCTAGGGAGGTATTCTCCATGATGTTCTCCTATGGTCCTCATAGCCCCACAAACTATGTTATGGTCCTCAGACCATGCCATGGTCATGAAAAACATGCTATAGGTAGCAACATCATGTCACACATGGCTACATCTAATGTGGACCTATCAATCTCGTCTAGGGGCTACAACCCACTAGAGAACACTAGGGCTACAACCTCGTAGTGTGTGTCATCATCGTCAAGGGCTACAACCACAATATGTGTCCACTTGGGCTACACCCCAAGGGGCAATGGGCTACAACCCAGTTCAACTTATCAATCCATCGATAACTGCCATACTCAGCTCAGTCCATCGAGGAGTAACATCACAAGTCAACCCAACTCAGTCCATCGAGGAGTATCATCATAGGTCAACCCAACTCAATCCATCGAGGAGTACGACCTAGAGAAAATATCCCAACCACATGGGCTACACCCCAAGGGTCTTTGGGCACCAACCCAATACAACTTATCAGTCCATTGATAAGTGTCATACTCAACTCAATCCATTGAGGAGTATCATCACAGGTCAACCGAGATCAGTCCATCGAGGAGTACGACCTGGAAACAATATCCCAACCGCTTGAGTTGCACCTCATCGTTGGGCACCAACCTAGTATATCATCACAGGTCAACCTGGCTCAGTCCATCAAGGAGTACGACCTGGAGAATGTCTCACGAAGATGCAACAATCAACACTCCCTCTTAATGAGAGGGGCATTCTCTACCACTCCAAGTTTATCACGAAAGTACTCAAACTTTGACTTGGTAAGGGGCTAGGTGAGAACATTTGCAATCTTCTCATCTATAGGAAGGTATTGCATCAATATTAATTTCTTCAACACCATGTCTTGAATGTAATGAAATGGTCATGAGACATTGAATTCTCTGAGAGCTTCACACAACTCTAGTTATCGCAATGAATCACGGTGGGATCCATCATCTGTCCAAACAATCCTGCAAGGAGCTTTCGAAGCCACATTGCTTTGCATACTGCCATACACACTTCAATATACTCCGCTTCTGCGATACTCAAAGCCACATAAGTTTGTTTCCTGCTACACTAGGAAACCATGGCAGACCCCAAAATGAAGCAACACCTGGAGGTGTTCTTCCTATCCATTACGCTCCCTGCCCAATAAGAATCAACATATCTCTGCAATCTCATGTCAATTCTGGAAGCATATCTCAGGCCATATCCAACTGTGCCTAGCAAGTATCTTAACACATGCTTCGCAGTTGCCTAATGCAACTGTCATGACTGACTCATGAACTAGCTAAGTGCACTCGCTGCATAGAAAATATTTGGTCTGGTGTTAACCAAATACATCAATGATCCAATCAGTTGTTTGTACATAGTTGGATCAATCAAATCTGAATCGAAAGAAGGCTCACTCAACTTCTTCGGAATCGACACCATCGGTGTAGCCATGGACTTATAGTCCAACATCCCAAACATCCTCAGAATCTCAATTGTATACTTCCCTTGACTCAGGAAGATCTCATCAGTTCTCTGCCACACCTCTAGTCCCAAGAAATTGTGCATCATGCCAATATCTTTCATTTCAAAATCAGAGGCCAACTCATTTATGTACCAAGCAATGAGGCTCTCCACTCTAGTGAGAATTAAATCATCAATGTATAGGATCAAAATCAGGGACTCAACATCAACAACCTTATAGTATGGGTTGGCATCAACAACACTCTTGCCGAAACCCAAACTCATCAGGTATCCATCAATCCTCGCATACCAAGCTTGAGGTGCTTGCTTGAGTCCATACAAGGCCGCCTTCAACCTGCACACATGGTACTGCTTCCCATGAATCACAACCATTTGGTTTCTCGATGTACACCTCTTTCTCAATCTCTTTGTTGAGGAAGGTTTTCTTCACATCCATTTGATGTAGTCTCCAACCCATGGTTGAAGCAAGGGAAATGATCGTCTGAATGGAGGTGTATCGAGCAACATGAGAAAATGTCTCATCATAATCTATTCCCTCTACCTGATAGAATCCTCTAGCCACAAATATCTCTTTGTGCTTCTTGATGATCCTGTCAACTACATGTTTGATCTTATAGATCCACTTGGAAGTCACCACAGACTTCCCCTCAGGTCTCGGAACAATATCCCACACTGATACTCCATCATGGCATCTCTCCATACCTGCTGACTAGATGCATCCTCATAACATGAAGGCTCAACATCGCTGATGTGTCTCATTGCTGTAACATAGCTCGAGAATCTCTGACGTCTCTTTCTCTCTCTGAAATTACCACGAAAGCTGCATGTCCCTCTGCCTCCTACAAAGTCTGACGAGCCCATGTTGCCCTTTTCCGTCCTATTGCAATATCTCTAGGAATATCAAAAGGATATACAAGATCAACTCGATCAACATGCTCAATTGTCTCAAAGGGCTCAACTGGCTCCCTCTGAACCGTTGAAGGGTGAGGGGGAGAAGACACCATCTCCTCCTGCTTCTCACTGTCAATCTCCATGTGAGATCCTTTAGACCTCCTGAAGGATACCTCCTCCTCAAAGGAAACATCCTTACTCACCTCAATCTTTCTCTGACCTGGGATGTAGATCCGATATGTCTTCGAAGATTCACTATACCCAACAAATGTACACTTACTGCCTGAAGGGTCTAACATTGTCCTTTTCTCATTGGGTAAGTGAATGGATACAAGACACCCAAATATCCTCAGGTGTCTAACCACAGGATTCGCTTTGGTGAAATCCTCCTTGGGAGTCATGTTCTTCAAAATCCAAGTCTGAAGATCACATAGTATATGCATCCACTGAAAGAAGCAAGTGTCATACACCCACACAAATCTGAATGCACCAGGTCCAAGATCTTCCTGGGATCTGTTGTCACAGCCGAAAAAGATCCCTTGGCATTCTTTCCAAGAGCACAACCTCTGCAAATGTCATCATGCTCTACACAGAGCATTGGAAGACATGTCACCATCTTCCCCAAAGCGGGAAGAGCTCTATAATGTAAATGAGCAAGAATACTATTCCATAACTCACTCAGACTGATAGAGTCATGCATCAGGGCCTAAACTGGTCGAATTGTCAATTTGTACAAACTCCTTGTCTGGTCAAATTACTTTATGTCTCAAACTAGAGACTATCTAATATGTTGTCTTCTGCAACTTTCACTATATCTCCCTTTCAGAGATGTCACTGGTGGTCTGCCTCTGCGGTAACATGCCCGAAACAAGAAACAAGAACAACATCTCCATGGCAACCTCCATGGGATTTAACAAGATAACCTGCCTGAAACAAAGTCAACAACCAAGAATATCTCCTAGAGGAGATCAATTTAGCTTGCAAACAAGTGCATATCATAATGATCATAACATCAATAGATCAAATTGCAACATAAGATCGCAATAATGTCATAACAACTAGAGGCATATCAAAACAATCAAACCCGGAGTCTTCACTTCCAAGGAAGGTGAGTTGTTTCTCTGAATGTACTGGATCTAAGATCACTTTAGATCTACATATTGTCACTTGGACACAAGATCCGTTCTCCTGCAAACACCCTCATGATAATTATACAATTTTAAACATATACATGTGCATACCTCTGAAATTTGTAGCATCCAACTTGTCTTCTAATCTCAAGGCTTGTGGAACTGGCAACTGTAGTTGAACTGGCGACTTACAACTGCAACTGGCGACTGACAACTGCAACGAAGCAACTGGCATTGAAACTGCAATTGGCTCTGCAACTGGTAAATCTCACGATCTTCCTTCTAGCGATTACACTGATATGAAGGAAACTTGCTCTGATACCATGTTGTATTTTCATTTGTTTCATTAACATTAGATTTACCATAGCAATTTAATCTTCTTTTTGAATGCTCGTTTCACCATAGGCAATGTTACACCATTGCCACCCAACCATTGATGCCTATGTGTGCCTTCCCCCGAGATAAGCATTTACTGCAATATAAAACAGTAGTTTATCCTGGGAAACCCTTATACACAAGGGAAGAAAACCCAACAAACTTTTCTTATAGAGAATATTCTTGCCAAGAACCAACTATATCTACTAGAGAAAACCAACAAAGAAGAATACTTATCTCCACAAAAGATAACCCAACAATATTGCTGCAACACACCCTAGCCAGAGCGCTAGAGTGTCTTGCCTCCACCAGCGCACCACAAAAAGATAACCCTCCACCTGTGCGCTTCTTTCTTATGCAGCTGCAACTGCTACTACAACTCTCCTTCAAACTTGTGTTATGTATCAATGTGAAAGTGTGTCAAATGAGGAAGGTGTCACCTTTATTTATACTAATCTGTCCAGTGACTTTTCAAGTAGGGCCGACTTGACTTTCTGGAAAATACATTTTCTATTTGTCTTTTTCTTCTGGAGTCGACTTTACTTCTGGAGCATTATAATTCTTCTTTATTATTTTCTGTGAGGCTGACTTCTCTTATGGGATGTTCTTTGACTTCTTGGCATCTTCATCTATAAGAAAAGTTGTCCCAGAGGTGAATACCTCCTGTTGCTACCAAAAACATCAACATAGTGTACTTATGATTCCATTCTATTGGTTTTCCCGGTTTGGGTTTCCATGGGAAAAATCTCTGTGTAATGTGTGTATTTGTCATTGTATCTTTTCTGTTCTTTTATTGAAAATATGTTTAAGTGTACAAGGTTAAAATCTACATTTGGTATCAAAGCAATTATTGGCTTCAGGGAGACGCCTTTGTGTTCAGGGGTTTGACTCGGGACTGTGATAAGCCTTGTTACAGTGGGAGATTTGCGGTATTGATTCTTCAAGTGAAAAGAAAGGGCGAGCAGTTCGAAAATAGAGATCGATAAATTTAAGGGAAAAGTTTTGAGTTGTGGAAGCTCAAGATGGAAGATCTGTTTGTAGACAAAGATCAATGGATCATGGTGAATCTAGGTACTGCACCTATAGAAACATCAACAGATAACTGGAAAAAGTTGGTTCGGAAGGAAAAGAGCACAATCTGATTGTGTCTCTCATATTTAGTATTATTGAATGTGTCAGGGGAAGCTACAACCAAGGAGTTATGGGATAAGTTGGAGAACTTGTATCAGTCTAAGTCCCTGGTAAATAAATTGTTCCTGCAGAAGAAGCTGTATAACCCGAGGATGAGAGATGGAGACTATGTGACAAAGGATATGAACGCTTTCAATACTGTGGTAAGTCAGTTATTATCTATTGGGATTAAAATTTCAGATGAAGATAAGTGTATCAGTTTACTGTGTTCTTTACCAGACTCATGGGATAGTCTGGTTGTGGCCATATGTAGTAATACAACTACCTTGAGTTTTGATGATGTGGCCCGGTCCTTGTTGTCAAAGGAGAGGAGACAGAAGAACATGGAAGGAAAGAGCACATATGCATTATTTGCAAGAGGACGCCCCCACGAAAGAAATAGATCTAAGTCCTCAAGTGGGAGATTTAAATCTAAGGGTATATCTAAATCTCCCGAAAATTTTGTAAAGCTATGTTGGAGATGTGGAAAAGAAGGGCACTTCAAGAAGAAATGTAGATCCAAAAATGTTGAGAGAGTGAAGGGATCTGAAGGTGCTCCCTCTACAGAAGAAAATACCTCCAAGGAAGAAGGAGGGGATGTGTACTTGGCTTCTTCAAGAATACATGAAGATCATGAGGCATGGTTGGTTGACTTAGGTGCATCATTTCATATGACTCCCCACAGGGAGTGGTTCTGTGAATATGAAAGGTATGATGGAGGTAATGTTCTCCTAGGTGATGACTCGACAATCAAAATCATAGGAGGATGAAAAGTCAAGTTGAGGCTCATAGATTGAAGGATTAGAACACCGCCTGGTATTCTTCACATCCCAGGATTGGCCAAAAATTTGATTTTTGTAAGAAAAATGGATGATTCAGGGGTAAAAACAGTATTTGAAAAAGAAACCTACAGGATAGTTCGAGGAGTAATGGTGTTGTTGAAGGGAGTTCGGATTAGAACTCTGTATAATCTGCAAGGAAACACTATTAGTGATGGGTGTAATAGTTCCATTGTTCATGATATTGGAGTTGAAGAAGAAAAAACTCCTACAGTCTCTGGAGAAAAAGTTATGATGTGGCATCAAACACTGGAGAATATCGGAGAAAAGGGTCTTCAACTAATACACGGTAAAGGTATGGTTGAAGGTATGTTTAATTGCTATCTGGATTTTGATTTCTATGAACATTGTGTATATGAGAAGCAGGATCGGGTAAGATTCCCCTCTGGTGCAACAAGGGCAGAATGAATTTTACAGCTAGTGCATAGTGATGTGTTTGGACCTGTGTCGGTTCCATCATTGTGAAAATATGTGTACTATGTCTCATTTATAGATGAATTCTCGAGGAATACTTGGATATATTTCCTCAGGAATAAATATGAAGTATTTGACAAGTTTAAAGAGTTTAAGGCTTTTGTTGAGAATCAAACAGAGAAAAGAATTAAGGTGTTGAGGACGGATAATGGTGGAGAGTTCGGCGGGAATGAATTTAAAGAATTATGTAAGAAATGCGGTATAGCAAGGAAAAAGACTACTCCTTATACACCTCAACAAAATGGAGTTGCAAAAAGGATGAACATGACATTGATGGAAAAAACAAGGTGCATGCTCAGTGGTGTCGGGTTAGGGAAAGAATTCTGGGCAGAGGCAGTGTATACTGCATCTTCCCTGGTCAATTGATCACCCTCATCAACACTGGACGAGAAGACTCCACACAAGGTATGGACTTGTAAGAAACTCTCTCTCACACATCTCAGGGTATTTGGTTGTGAGACCTATGTTAATATTCCAAAGGAAAACATGAGTAAGTTAGATAAGAAGGCTGAAAAGTTTATCTTTATTGGGTATAAAGATGGTCTCAAAGGTTATAAGTTTTGGAACTCAGAAACTAAGAAGGTTGTGTATAGTCGAGATGTGGTATTTAGAGAAATGAAAGATGTTATCAAACATAAAGTCCTACCAAGTAAGGAAGAACCAGATAAGAAAGAGTTTGAGTTAAAGGAGAATGAATTAGACTCTAAAGAAGAGTAGGAATCAAAAGAAGAAGATCTTCATACTCTAGTATTGAGGAGATCGGTTTAGGAAAAAAACTATCGGAAATGTATACTACACCTGATTTCCGTTTAAATTTTGTTTTTTCTATTATTGATGATGATCCTAGAACTGTTCGGGAGACAATGGATTCAAAAAATGAAAAACTATGGAAAAAGGCCATGGCTGAAGAAATGGCAGCCTTGGATAAAAATGAGGCTTTGGATCTAGTAGATTTGTCGACCGGAAGAAATCCCATTGGCAACAAATGGGTATTTAAAAGGAAGTTGAATGCAGAAGGCAAAGTGGAGAAATACAAAGCTCGATTAGTAGCAAAGGGTTATTCCCAGGTTGAGGGAATTGATTTTAGTGAGATTTTTTCTCCTTTTGCCAAGTTAACCTCTATTAGATTTTTGTTATATGTTGTCGTTGCATTTGATTTTGAAGTAGAACAGATGGATGTGAAGACAACATTTCTACATGGGGATCTGAAAGAAGAAATCTACATGAAGCAACCGGAAGACTTTGTTGTGAAGGGAAAAAATGAGTTGGTATGCAAGCTGAAAAAGTCCTTGTATGGTTTAAAACAATCACCAAGGATGCGGTATCAAAGAGGATCATTGTGTGTATTTCAAATTAATTGGTGATCATTTGATTTATTTGGTTTTATATGTGGATGACGTGTTGCTCATAAGAAAGAACAAGGAGATTATCCAAGATGTGAAAACTTAGTGGTCCTCTAAATTTGAAATGAAGGATCTTGGTGCTGCAAATTTCATTTTGGGCATGGAAATTAAAAAAGATCGGGAAAATAAGAAACTCTGGTTAAATTAGAGAAAACATGTTGAGACAATATTGCAGAGGTTTAATATGCATGAATGTAAACTGGTCAAGGTCCCTATCACTGTAGGTGTAAAGTTATCTGTGGATCAGTGTCCCAAGACACTGGAAGAGGAGGACATGTCTCGTGTTCCATATGCGAGTGTGGTTGGAAGTTTGATGTATGCAATGGTCTGTACTAGATTGGACATTGCACATGTAGTGAGATTTTTGAGCAGGTATATGTCAAAACCAGGGAGGGAGCATTGGACAACAATAAAGAGAGTTTTCAGGTATTTGCGTGGCACTACTAGTTATGGATTGTGCTACTAAGGAAGAACAAGTTTGGATAGAGTGTTGGGCATACATGGCTTTGTGGATGCAGTCTGGGCTGAAGATCTGGATTGTAGAAGATATACAAGCGTGTATGTGTGTTAACCTGTTTGGAGGATCAATCAATTGGATGAGAAAAAGACAGTATGCAGTGGCACTTTCAACTTCAGAAGTTGAATACATGGCAACCACTCATGCAAGCAAGGAAACAATATGGTTACAAAGATTGTGTTCAGGTACTGGGTTGGTACAACAAGTTGTAAGAATAAATTGTGACAGTCAGAGTGCAATTTTTCTAGCGAAGAACCCAACTTATTATTCAAAGACAAAGCATATTGATGTTCAATATCAGTTTGTGAGAGATATAGTTGAAGAAAAGGTGTTGTTAATGAAGGTGGACACTTTGAAGAATGTTTCAAATTCATTGACAAAATCTGTGAGCATTGAGAAGTTCTCTTGGTGAAGAGGATCTATGGGCATTGATGCCCTAGATTGTTGACTATATAACCTTGTAACCCCATATATGCAAAGAAAACAACAAGTGGGAGAATGTTGGGTATGTGTTACATTCTTTGCACGACTATAACTAGTGTCTACATTGTGTCGGGTGTGCAGGGGGGTGAGAGCCCCATTGCGCGTGGGTTTAGGGGCAACGCCCTCGAAAAAAAATGGTGGTTTTTTGCATCTGTTTTTGGGTTAAGGAATTAGGGTTGTATTGTATATTGTATTGTAAACAATGTATGAAGAGATGCATATAGAAGATGTTAGTTTTACCGATTTGGGAAAATCTCTGTGTAATGTGTGTATTTTTCATTGTGTATTTTTTGTTCTTTTATTGAAAATCTATTTGCAATAAATAATTGTACAAGATTAGAATCTACACTAGTAACCATAAAGTCAATTATTCCTTAGCTTTAGTGGTTGGTTGTAGGAAACATTAGTAGGTAGAGTGTGACCCCAATGGTCCTACATTTTAGGAGTTGGAAGTCACTGATCTAAACCTTACACCTATTTATACTAGGGGTTGCCTCATTTATAACACATCATGTGAATTACTCTTTATGCTATTCATTGAGTTTTTGGTATCAAGGATACGCAACATATTGTTGTTGTTCTAGGTTGTTTATGTTAAGATTTAATGTTGTTATTAGATTATTTCCAATTTACTAGAGCAACAACATAAAGAGGATCATTGAAAAAAACACAATCACAAGGTACACAACATTTTATCCTGGGAAACCCTCAGGGGGGAGAAAACCCAACAAAAAGTTCTTCAATAATAGAATGCCAAGACTAAGACCAAAAACACCAAAGATAATCCAAGACTGAGCATGCGTCTCTCTTCTCCTCCTTGTAATTGCAGCGACCTTCAAAAGATGCGCACTTGTTGAGTGATTGAGTGACTAAATGAATGAGGCGCCATCCTCACTTATAAATACTAGTTGAGGAGGCACTAAGGTTATGTCTCTTCATCAAGTAGAGTCGGATTCTTTGCAATGGTCTGTACTAGATTGGACATTGCACATGTAATGAGATTTTTGAGTAGGTATATGTCAAAACCAAGGAGGGAGCATTGGACAACAGAAAAAAGAGTTTTCAGCTATTTGCGTGGCACTACTAGTTATGGATTGTGCTACTAAGGAAGAACAAGTTTGGATAGAGTGTTGGGCATACATGGCTTTGTGTATGCAGACTAGGCTGGAGATCTGGATCATAGAAGATATACAAGCGGGTATGTGTGTTAACCTGTTTGGAGGATCAATCAATTAGATGAGAAAAAGACAGTATGCAGCGGCACTTTCAATTACAGAAGTTGAATACATGGCAACCACTCATGCAAGCAAGGAAACAATATGGTTACAAAGATTGTGTTTAGGTATTAGGTTGGTACAACAAGCTGTAAGAATAAATTGTGACAGTTAGAGTGCAATTTTTCTGGCGAAGAACCCAACTTATTATTCAAAGACAAAGCATATTGATGTTCAATATCACTTTGTGAGAGATATGGTTGAAGAAAAGGTGTTGTTGATGAATGTGGACACTTTGAAGAATGCTGCAGATTCATTGACAAAATCTGTGAGCATTGAGAAGTTCTCTTGGTGTAGAGGATCTATGGACAGTGATGCTCTAGATTGTTGACTATATAACCTTGTAACCCCCTATATGCAAAGAAAACAACAAGTGGGAGAATGTTGGGCATGTGTTACATTCTTTGCACGACTAGAACTAGTGTCTACATTGTGTCGGGTGTGCAGGGGGTGAGAGCATCATTGCGCGGGGGTTCGGGGGCAGCGCCCCCCCCAAAAAGTACGTGTTACACTTCTGCACCACCAGAACCAGTGTCTGCTACTGTGCTCCAAAAGTAAGAGCATCATTACATGGGTTCAAGCAGCCACCTGCCGGTTTTTGTGTCCTGCTTTTGCCATAAATTATGGGCCATTGTACATTGTAATAAAACAATGCATGAAGAGACGAATACGTGTTGTTAAATGCCTATGCCATTACATTTCTTTGCATTTAAACAGATAAGAGCATCATAAGAACAAGATCACCGGGAAAACACACATCTACAAGAGACACAACATTTTATCCCTGGAAACCCCTCTAGGGAAGAAAACCCAACAAAACCTCATCAATAAATAGCTTCTATACAATGTCTTCAAGAGATAACTCAAACCACACAAGATAGTCCCTTCGTGATGCTACCACCTTCTTCCTCTCCAACCTGTAATTGGTACTGCCCTTACTCATAAGAGAATGAGCAAGTGAGTTGTGTGTTTGAAGTGAGGCGCTAGCCTCTTATTTATACAAGATTGGCACGTGTGAAAGGTCACAACTGGCAGGGCCAACCTCTCACTCTGGGTGGGTAAACCCACCTTTAATTAATTCTAGGTCTTCCATAATAACTGCTGGGGTCGACTTCTTATTCTGCCCTTTTTGTAATTGTCCGATGACCAATCTGCAAAAGGGGATTTGGTCCTTATACAATTACCGACATGATTAATCCACAATGGGGATTAATCCAATAACAATAATAATAATAATGACATGATTAATCCCCAATGGGGATTTAATCCAATAATAATAAGAATGCTCTTCGCAGTTACATTATTTCAACATATAGAAGATGTTGGTTTTACCGGTTTGGGAAAATCTCTGTGTAATGTGTGTATTTTCCATTGTGTATTTTTTGTTCTTTTATTGAAAATATATTTGCAGTAAATAATTGTACAAGATTAAAATCTACACTAGTAACCATAAAGTCAATTATTCCTTACCTTTAGTGGTTGGTTGTAGGCAACATTAGTAGGTAGAGTGTGACTCCAATGGTCCTACGTTTTAGGAGTTGGAAGTCACTGATCTAAACCTTACACCTATTTATACTAGGGGTTGCCTCATTTATAACACATCATGTGAATTGCTCTTTATGTTATTCATTGAGTTTTTGGTATCAAGGATACACAACATATTGTTGTTGCTCTAGGTTGTTTATGTTAAGATTTAATGTTTTTATTAGATTATTTCTAATTTACTAGAGCAACAACATAAAGAGGATCATCGAAAAAAACACAATCACAAGGTACACAACATTTTATCCTGGGAAACCCTCAGGGGGGAGAAAACCCAGCAAAAAGTTCTTCAATAATAGATTGCCAAGACTAAGACCAAAAACACCAAAGATAATCCAAGACTGAGCATGCGCCTCTCCTCCTCCTTGTAATTGCAACTACCTTCAAAATATGCGCACTTGTTGAGTGATTGAGTGATTGAATGAATGAGGCACCATCCTCACTTATAAATACTAGTTGAGGAGGCGTTAAGTTTATGTCTCTTCATCAAGTAGAGTCGACTTATTTGCAATGGTCTGTACTAGATTACACATTGCACATGTAGTGAGATTTTTGAGCAGGTATATGTCAAAACCAGAGAGGGAGCATTGGGCAACAGTAAAGAGAGTTTTCAGGTATTTGCGTGACACTACTAGTTATGGATTGTGCTACTAAGGAAGAACAGGTTTGGATAGAGTGTTGGGCATACATGGCTTTGTGGATGCAGACTGGGCTAGAGATCTGGATTGTAGAAGAAATACAAGCGGGTATGTGTGTTAACCTGTTTGGAGGATCAATCAATTGGATGAGAAAAAGACAGTATGCAGTGGCACTTTCAACTATAGAAGTTGAATACATGGCAACAACTCATGCAAGCAAGGAAACAATATGGTTACGAATATTGTGTTCAGGTATTGGGTTGGTACAACAAGTTGTAAGAATAAATTGTGACAGTTATAGTGCAATTTTTTTGGCGAAGAACCCAACTTATTATTCAAAGACAAAGCATATTGATGTTCAATATCACTTTGTGAGAGATATGGTTGAAGAAAAGGTGTTGTTGATAAAGGTGGACACTTTGAACAATGTTGCAGATTCATTGACAAAATCTGTGAGCATTGAGAAGTTCTCTTGGTGTAGAGAATCTATGGGCATTGATGCCCTAGATTGTTGATTATATAACCTTGTAACCCCCTATATGCAAAGAAAACAACAAGTGGGAGAATGTTGGGTATGTGTTACATTCTTTGCCCGACTAGAACTAGTGTCTACATTGTGCCGGGTGTGCAGGGGGGTGAGAGCCCTATTGCGCGGGGGTTCGGAGGCAGCGCCTCCGAAAAAAAATGGCGATTTTTTGCATCCGATTTTGGGTTAAGGAATTAGGGTTGTATTGTATATTGTATTGTAAACAATGTATGAAGAGACGAATATAGAAGATGTTGGCTTTACCGGTTTGGGTTTCCAGGGGAAAAATCTCTGTGTAATGTGTGTATTTTCCATTGTGTATTTTTTGTTCTTTTATTGAAAATCTATTTGCAGTAAATAATTGTACAAGATTAAAATCTACACTAGTAACCATAAAGTCAATTATTCCTTACCTTTAGTGGTTGGTTGTAGGCAACATTATTATGTAGAGTGTGACCCCAATGGTCCCACGTTTTAGGAATTGGAAGTCACTTATCTAAACCTTACACCTATTTATACTAGGGGTTGCCTCATTTATAACACATCATGTGAACTACTCTTTATGCTATTCATTGAGTTTTTGGTATCAAGGATACACAACATATTGTTGTTGTTCTAGGTTGTTTATGTTAAGATTTAATGTTGTTATTAGATTATTTCCAATTTACTAGAGCAACAACATAAAGAGGATCATCGAAAAAAACACAATCACAAGGTACACAACATTTTATCCTGGGAAACCCTCAGGGGGTAGAAAACCCCGCAAAAAGTTCTTCAATAATAGATTGCCAAGACTCAGACCAAAAACACCAAAAATAATCCAAGACTAAGCATGTGCCTCTCTTGTCCTCCTTGTAATTGCAGCTACCTTCAAAAGATGCACACTTGTTGAGTGACTGAATGAATGAGGCGCCATCCTCACTTATAAATACTAGTTGAGGAGGCCCTAAGGTTTTGTCTCTTCATCAAGTAGAGCCGACTTCTTTCAATAGTGGTTAAAACCACTTTATTAAGCCCTAGGGGCCGACTTTACAAACACCACCATATAACTATGGTTTGACCAATCCACAAAAGGGGATTTGGTCTTATACAAGACCCAACATGATCAATCCACAAAAGGGGATTTGATCTATAAGATAACAACTCAATTATGATTAGAATATTCTTTGAAGTTACAATATTTCAACACTCCTCCTTAACAAGAAGGGTATTCTACTGAGATAACCCAATACAACATCATCAGGAGAAAGAGAGGGCAACATCATCATCAACATCTGTAACACTAACTGGCACATCTACAAATCATCGAAAGTTTTTCTCATTAACAATATCATCATTCACAGCATGGAGCTAGAGTAGCATCATCATCATCATCATCATCATCATCATCAACAACAACATGGAGCTGAAGTAGAATCATCATCATCATCAATAGCATGAAGCTAGAACAACAATATTACCAACACGAGGTTGGTACAACATCATCAACATCACGAGGGTGGTACAACATCATCAACAAGATGAGGCTGATACAACATCATCATCATATGGAAACAGAATGAGGCAAGTGCAACAACAACATTTTCTGGTACTTTCACAGACCGTCCTTACCGGACCTTTGGGATCTGCCCAGGAATCAAAATATTCCCTAGGATATAAAATCATAACGGAGCTACCACGTGGTACTCTGACAGACCATCTTTATTGGACCTTCAGGATCTTCTCGGGAATTAAAAGATTCCCTAGGATATAAAATCCTAACGGAGCTACCACTACTGACCACAGCGGGCATATACATGCACAAGTACTCTGACAAATCGTCCTTACGGGACCTTTCCCTGGGATGATCAATCCCCTAGGATATAAAATCCTAATAGAGCTACCCGTTGTTGGTCAGGATACTATAGTATCATCAACATCACTACCTCTTTCAAGAGAGGTCTTTTCGGACAACACCAAGCTTGTCTCGAAAGTACTCAAATTTCACACGAGACAAAGACTTGGTCGACATATCTGCAATCTGCTCATCTGTGCCAACATATTGGAGCTTTATAGCTCCCCTCTGCACCATATCACGAATATAGTGATATTGGATCTCTATGTGCTTCGAATTATCATGGAACATTGGGTTCTCTGTCATCTTTATACAACCCTGGTTATCACATAGAATCACGGTGGCTTCCATCTCCAGATCGAACAGACATGTCAACAACTTTCAAAGTCATATAGCTTCACAACTGGCAGAACATGCTGCAATGTATTCTACTTCTGTCGTGCTAAGAGAAATACTAGATTGCTTCCTACTTTGCCATGAAGTCATGGCTGACCCCAAACTGAAACAACATCCTGAAGTGGTCTTTCTATCAAAAGCACTTCCAACCCAATTTGAATCAGTATAACTATATAGTATGAAGTCATGATCTCCAGTATAACATAGACCATAATCCAACATACCCTTAAGGTATCTCATCACATGCTTTGCAACTACCAAGTGAACATGTCTAGGTTCTACCAGATACTAACTCAAGGTGTTCACATCAAAGCATATATATGGCCTAGTATTCATCAGATACATCAACGAACCAATAATTTCTATGTACAGAATAGCATCAACCAATTTTGACGAAGTATCAATCGAAAGCTTCAAGTTTGTTTCCATGGGTGTGTTCATGGATTTACATTCCAACATGTCAAATCTCTTCAGTTTTTCAACTGCTTACTTCCATTGGTTAAGGAAGATCTTCTCTGGGCTCTGCCAAAATTCAAGACCTAAGAAATAATGCATCTGGCCTAGGTCTTTCATCTCAAATTTTGCAGCGAGCTTCTTCTTACACTCTGTAATGAGCTTTTCTTCTGTTAAGAATAAGTCATCCACATACAGTAGCAGTATAACCGACTCATCATTCATAACCTTGAAGTAAAGGTTAGAATCAACTTTACTCTTGGTAAAGCTCAAGCTCGTCAGGAAACTATTAATTCTTCCATACCAAGCTCTAGGAGCTTGCTTCAACCCGTACATAGTTTTCTTCAACTTGTAGACATGAGTTTTCCTATCTTTAACTTCAAATCCTTGTGGTTGTTCTATATACACTTCTTCTTCAATAACACCATTTAAGAAGGTTGTTTTCACATCCATCTGGCGTAACTTCCACTTCATTTTGGTTGCAAAAGCTATGATGGTTTTGATAGAAGTGTATCTGGCTACAAGAACAAATGTCTCTTCATAATAAATACCTTCCTTTTGAGAAAAACCACGGGCCACAAACCTTTCTTTGTGTTTCTCAATACTTTCGTCTGCTGCATGTTTTATCTTGTATATCCATTTGGAAGATACCACATCTTTGTTCTTTGGTCTGGGAACTACTTCCCATAGATCATTCTTTATAATGGACTTGTATTCTTCTATCATGGAATCCATCCATTCTTTCTTCTGAATGGCTTCTTCAAAGCAAGTAGGTTCATTTTCTATGAGATCACATATCAAGGCCATATAACTGGAGAATGGATTAGGTTTCTTGCTTTGTCTCATGGTTCCTTCTAGGGAACCATACTTCTCTCCATCTTGAATAAGTTCTCTCGCCCAAGATGGCTTTCTCTTGTGAGAGATCATCATACAGGGAGGTTCTTGAGATTCTATCATATCGTGATCTTCTGGAATCTCATCATCAGGGTTAACTGTAACTTCCTTTAAGGGTTTTGCAACTCTGGGAGCTACAGGTTCTTCTTCATATACTTCTTCAGGATGGCATTTCCATGATCTTTTGAGTGTTGCATCTTCATCAAAGGTTACATTTCTGTTGATTTCAATATGATGGTAACCTGGTATGTAAATTCTGAAGGCCTTAGAGACCTCATAGTATCCAACAAATATTCCCTTCTTTCTTGAGGGATCCAACCTAGTTCTCTTTTCTTTTGGAATGTGTACAAATAATGGACATCCACATATTTTGAGATGGATTACTTTTGGCTTCTTTCCGGTGAACATTTCTTCGGGGGTTTTGAATCCAAGTGCACTATGGGATAATCTGTGTTGGACATAAACTGTTGTTCTTGCTGCTTTATCCCATAAGTGCATTGGAATATCTTGATCATGAATCATAGTCTTTATTTCTTCCATAATTGTTCTATTCTTTCTCTTCGCGACACCATTTTGTTGAGGATTATAGGGAGTGGCGAGCTCCCTCTTAATCCCAACATCTTTGCAAAAGCTTCCAAATTCATTTGAAGTGTACTCTTCTCCATTATCTAACCTAAGTATCTTGATTTTTCTTTCGGATAAAATGATACATAGTATACATACCCACTTGGAGAGGTTGAAAGCATTGGACCACATACATATGAGTGGATGAGTTCCAATATTCCTTCTACTTTACTGTCGCTCTTTGGTAAAGGGTTCTTTATGTTCTTTCCTTGTGCACATCCCTTGCATACACCTTCATGATCAACCTTAAATTCTGGTAAACTTGTGACTACCTTGCTTACATATGGTAAGGGTTTTTAGTTGATGTGAGCTAGTCTTCTATGCCAAAGTTCACAAGGATTATCAATAGAGTGATTTAAGGCTACATCTGAGTGACCTTTTAACGTGTACAAACCTCCTTCTTCAGTACCAATAACAACTACATCTTCTATAGTTTTTCCTTTAGGCCACATAAGAACTTCACCATCTATGAATGCAACCCTGAAACCTCTCTTATCTAGGGCTGAGATAGAAAGTAAGTTCTTTGTCAAACCTGGTACATAGAGTACGTCCTTCATTTTCATTGGAGTTCCTAAATCCAGTTTGTAAGTGGATTCTCCCATTCCTTTGATAGGGAACTGATAGTCATCTCCAAGTGAAACTTTCTAGGGAAAGTCCTTTTCTGTAAGGCTAGAGAGAATGTCTTTATGGCCTGTCATGTGCTTAGAGGCACCACTATGTATGAGCCAAGTATCCTCTCCAAGTATCAGAGATCCTGAAAGGGTGAAAAACAAAACATAATCTTCAATTTCTTCTTTAGTCAACTTCTTGGGTAGCTCATCATCTTCAACTGCATGGGCATGATGTCTTTTGTTATTTCTCTTCTTGTATTCTTCCTTTCTGGCAGGACAGTGCTTAGAAATGTGTCCCATATTATCACAATGATAGCATTGATAAGAGAAGAAGTCTTTTTCCTTTCTTTGACCCTTGTGATATTTCTGGAATCTCCTTGGAGGGTGAGATTCTTTATGAGAATGTGTCTCCTTTTGGAAATGAGACCTTTTATTTCCTCCTTTAGTATGAGCAGCTAGGGATTGATATTCATTTCTTAATAATATGACTTCTCGATTGGCCACTCTTGCTTCTTCTTGAACACATTCTTCCCATAGAATGTCAAATTGGAGTTTCTCTTTTCTTGCACAGATAGTTTGGATGAAGGCATCCCAAGGTCTTGTGAGACCATTAAGAGCTGTCATTATGAGTTCATCTTCATCTAGGTTGTCTCCAATTGCTTCTAACGGTTCCTTGAATTGAGAAACCCTAGAGAAATAGTCTTGAACTGTTTCTCCTTTCTGCATCTTTGTATTCTTGAGTTGGGTTCTCATATTCATCTTTCGGTTGATGTTCTTTCCTTCATGCATTCTGGTTAGGGCATCAAACATATCTTTTGGAGTATTCTTAGAAGACACTTGAGGTATCAAGTGGTCCTTCAGGGAATCTGCAATTATTCTTTTGGCCCTAATCATATCCTTCTTGTACTTCTCTTTGGTTGCTTCTTCTTTAGGTTCCGGTACATTTTCTTTTATGAATTTGGCAAGGTCGTTCTCTTTAAGAACGAGTCAAATTCTGTACTTCCAAGCATGGAAATTTTCCACACCTTCTAACTTGTCAACAAGCTTTGTTCTTGCAAACATCTTGACCTGGAGCTAGGAAAATGACTAGAAAATGAAAGTGCTTAAAAAATGAATCTGAACTTACCAGGAGATGCGCTAGGTTGAGGTGAGTTGGCTGGAGCTGACTGTTTCAGAAAATTTTAAGTTTTACCCCCTGAAACTTGACCTGTGTACTTTTGGACTGGTACTGGTTCTGGTTTCCTATTTTTCTGGTACCAGTCAAAACTAGGGTTTGACTTTCTAGAGAATCTGACCACTGAAAAGGTGTGCTCAAGCTACCAAAGGGTGTTCTAGGGTAGGGCGCCTTCCCTAGATGGTTTTTGGTTAGAAATTTCACTTCAATAAAAGCCCTAATTTTCTTGTATGACAACAATGACGTTTTTGGATACCCAGTGAAAGGTGCTCTATTCAGTCAAGCTCTGAAACCATGTTAAGATTTAATGTTGTTATTAGATTATTTTCAATTTACTAGAGCAACAACATAAAGATGATCATTGAAATAAATACAATCACAAGGTACACATCATTTTATCCTGGGAAACCCTCATGGGGGAGAAAACCCAACAAAAACTTCCTCAATAATAGATTGCCAATACAATGCCAAGAATAAGACCAAAAAAGACAGATAATCTAAGATTGAGCATGCACCTCTCTTCTCCTTCTTGTAACTACAACTACCTTCAAAAGATGCGCACTTGTTGAGTGACTGAGTGAGTGAATGAATTATTGATTTTTCACTAAGCTAGAATCAAGCATGAAGTTCATTCCAATTTTAGCATTTTACTTGAACCATAGACAATTGCAGTTACACCATAAACAATTTGTTGCAGTAACCAAGATCACAAGAAGAAACACCATGCACAAGTACACAAGAAGTATCCTGGGAAACCCTTCTCAATAAGGGAAGAAAACCCATCCAATCCTTTGTTATATTCTTCAAGAGAAAGACCTCCCACACCATAAACCTAGCACACAAAAGGGTGCTCACAAACCCTAGAAAACTAGCGCCCAAGAGAGGTGTGCATTTTTCCCAAGAATAAGTGTTTGCTGAAATTTCCAAACTCACACTTATGATATGATTCCTCAATGGGGAATTTACTTTTATTTATATTAGACTGAACCTGTCAATAGTAGTGTCTATTGGCACAACATGGTCGACCTCAATAACTTAGAATATAATTAATAATTACCATATTAATTATCTTTCACTTTATGGTGGGGCTGACCTGTACCCTTTACATCACAAATAGGGTTACATGTAAGTTTGACTCTTGTACAATATAACAAGGGATCTCATACACCCACTAGTGCTCAGCCACTAGGGGCACATCCATCTGTGCTCATCCACAGGGATGTCCGCATCTCTATTTCACTGTGTCTCACAAGAGAACCACACTCACTAGTGCTCAACCACTAGGATCACGTTCACCTGTGCTCAGCCACAGGCATGTCCAACTCAACAGATCTCTTTTTCACTGCTTTACACACGAGAACTATCTGGAGTATCACATCATCTCAACTCTATACACATAGGAGGCCAATACATCGTTTCATCTCTATCTCAGAACGATACACCCAACTCATGGGCTTCCCCACATAGGGGCACACAACATTTCATCTGTCTCAGAGAGGAACCACATACCCAACTCATGGGCTTCCCTACACATGGGCACACAACATTCCATCTCCGTCTCAGAGAGGAACCACACACCCAACTCATGGGCTTCACCACCTCACACAGGGGCACAACGTTCCATCTCCGTCTCAGAGAGGAACTGCACACCCATCTCACGGGCACACTCAACTCATGGGCTCTCTCTCAGGTCGACTCACTCAGTCTATGTCCTGGAGGATGTCTCACGCAACTGTAATCATCAACATGAATGAGGCGCCATCCTCACTTATGAATACTAGTTGAGGAGGCGCTAGGGTTATGTCTCTTCATCAAGTAGGGCCGACTTCTTTCAATAGTGGTTAAAACCACTTTATTAAACCCTAGGGGCCCACTTTACAAACACCACCATATAACTATGGTTTGACCAATCCACAAAAGGGGATTTGGTCTTATACAAGACCCAACATGATCAATCCACAAAAGGGGATTTGATCTATAAGATAAAAACTCAATTATGATTAGAATATTCTTCGAAGTTACAATATTTCAACATTTTATGTGTTCGTTGTGCAAAGACTCTACTCTCCTAATGGTTGTGCTTTTTCTAACTTCAACGGTTTTGACCCTTGTGTGCCAACATTGCATACCCTGGAGATATACCCAATGTGACCAACATACAACCATCGGAGTTGGCATCTCCCCTAATATTAAAATGGGGGTTGTTTATCCTCATATTAGGTGTATTGATGTGCAAATAAGGAAGCAACATACATAAATAAACCAAAGACACAATACATTCAGTCTATTCACTATTCATCATAGCACAAGTCATTGGCATCTCCCCTAATGTTACAATGGGGGTTGCTTACCCTCATGTTAGGTGTATTGATGTGCAAATAAGCAAAACACACACCATGCATTATTTTATTTTCTGTTCATTATAGTACATGTCATATGGAAAACTACGAGTAAATTGTATTATCATCCATACTTGAGGAATATGACAGTTACTTTCATTGCAATTCATAATCTACAGCAAAATGAGGTTTCAAATGCAAAGTATCAACCAAAATCCATCCCAATATCTACATAATTACATATCAGATTACATATATATACTAATGCAGCTTGGTTACAATCAATTGTAATGATCACAGTGTCTTGGTCGCAAAGGTTTTTGTCATTGTTACGCTGGCATTTCAGTTACGGTCATTCAGGTGACTTGTGGAATAAGCAATTGAGAAAATCTTAGTCCAGCACTTATAAGAGAGACACAAGTACTCTTATTGCAGGGTATTCTTGTCCAAATCTGTAAATTGTATTATATAGTATATGATTTCCCACTTAAATTATGTCGGAGAGTCGTGCTTGAAAGAACATTATTAAGCAACACCGATCAATAAATGTTAGCTACACTGCAAGTGCATTGCTTTAGAGGTGTACCTAAATTAATATCTATGATACCATGAGTGAGAAAAAGGACATGTTATTCATTAAAAAATGGCTCTACTCTAAAGTGAAATTTGTGTACAACTAATAAGATGATTTCTTCATTTCCAATCTACATAAGAACCTGACATCTAGTGTTGGTTAATCCCTGACACTAGGTGCAGTGAGACTAATGTTTTATTGAAACCATGGATTACTTTTCTAGAGAAATATTTAATAGATGTTTTGGTGTTGTTGCGAGTTGACACTATAGACTATTTGGTATTTGGTTTTAGTACAAATTCCCTTTCATTCTCTTTGAAATGGTAAACCATGACAAGTTGGCTAAACCTGATGCTACATGAATTCTTCATGATGCATATCCCCAAAAGAACGAATATTTAACAAAGAACTCTAGCAAATCAAACACCAACAATTTGTTAGGACTATATTATCTTAAAACCATACTTACCCTGTATGCCAGATTTTAGAAGATAAGCATATATTTGCATATGTGGGACCTTTCCATATCGATATACATACATTTGCATACCTATCACTCAAATAGTTGTCTAACGTGCCAAAGAAGACCATAAAATTATTGGATTAAAACATTAGGAAGATATAGAACTGTTGCTTGGATTCCTCTTTGGGGTATGAATCTATGTTCTTTTACTGCTGATCAACTGTGTGAATCATCTCTATTACAAATTTCTATTTGTTTTCATCACAGAAGGGCCAAACCTTACTCAATATTCTTTGCAACTTCAATAGAGAAATAAACAATTTTTGCCTATTAACGCTGTTGGAGGAAAAAAAGTATTTTGGTAATTAATCCACTTGTGAAAACAAGTCTAAAGAACATTCCACTAGGTAAATGAAGAGTTTGGGAGTTGTTCATCAGTAGAACTCTGCTACAGAAATAATCCAGAAATAACTCTCACTGGATAGAGCATTAAGAACAATTAATTAGCATTTTAAGTAAATTGTTATTAGATGCATATTGCCATTCTTTTCAAGTGATATGTTTAATCATATATAAAAGCACACTTTTGAGTATTTTCTTCGCATCTAATTTTTTTGGGGGTATTCTTTTTGAGACTTTTATCTCTCGTATCTGCTAAATCTCTCATACCTGGTAATTACGCATAAAATTCCATAAATATTATATCCCCTTGGTTTTCCAGCACATGTTGTGGTAGGGGTAATCTTGATCATCCAGTGCTACTTAATGAACAAAATTTACCTAAGAAGAGGCAGGCAACAATTTTGGGATAGAGATGACTAAAATATATGCTATTCAAATATGACAGTTGAGAAAAAAATCAAGTTGTGGATAGTGAACAAAATTTACCTAACAAGAGGCAGGTCACAATTTCGGGATAGAGATAACTGAAATATATTTTATTCAGATATGATAATTGGAAAAATATTTGAGTTTCGGATTTTAGCTAGTTCCTCAAAACTAAAGACGCTGAAGAGTCAAAGACTAGGGAAGTCATGAATATTCATCATTTTTGCAAGTAACCGTAAAGCCATATTTGTCTAAGATCTCTGTACAAGAGGCATATGGAGGTAACTATTTACACGAGGGACCTTTGTTATTCCCCCATTTGCAGAGAAGCATCCACCATGCCTTTTTTTTAACCCATCATGATTAAGGAAAATAATATAATATGTACCTTGAAAAATAATAAGAAACACATACACTATACACTCTGAGGTGATGCTAGTTTTATAATCGAAGATCAAGGGAGTTCACACCTTATACAAATACAAAATGCACCTTAGAGGCTTTGTTTATTTTGAATGATTAACATACAATTTATGTTTCCTGATGTAGTCAATCACAGTGTCTGGTGTCAAGTACTTCACCGACAGTCCTCTGGCCAAGTTTTGCCTGTATCAAAAATAAATTACCAGGACGTGCTATTCAGCTGGATATGACATATCAAGAACAAACATGAAACTTTTATGTTAACTTCAAGCATAGAAGAAAAATAGAAGTTGTTGGTCTTTCCTTCAAAACTTGCGCATACCATGGAGCAAAATTTGCAGCAATATGCTTGTCCCTCTCAAACCAAATCTCTGATAGTGTTCAACTTAACCAGCTCTTCACAGTTTATAACTAAGAGGTACATACATTGCACCTTAAACTAAATGCACAGAATACTTAACCCCTATTTACATGGTTCATGCTTAAAAAGGGAATCAATATTATGGTAAATATCAAATGGGGATGTGAGCAAAATTCTGGTGACTGGCCTTAATAATGCATAAACTTTAAAAGAGTAGAAAGGATGCAGGGGCTGGATCATCTCCTCTACTTGCCTCAGTTACTTATGGTTGTCTAATATATAAGTGCTCATGCATCATGGTTGTATTATGCTTAATTTTGGTCATAGTGTTCAATGCCCACATGGGACTCGGAACTTTCTTACTTCTATAATTTTGGGTATAGGCTCTGTTTTGTCACCATGCCTTGTAAGCGTTTGGAAGATCACCAATCAGTCACGGTGATCATGTTGTGACTGTTTGGATGTGGGTTTAATATTGTTTCAGTGTGGTGTATAACAGCAGCTGCTCACAGAAAGGGGAGATTTTTTGAAGCAGAAGAATGCCCACAGTGCCTTGGAACCTGAGCGAAGTTAGGGTTCTGAGAATTTCTAAACTTTTTCGCCAAAGTACGGCCCTAGCCGGGGAAGCCATGGCTTCCTTGAAAGAGAGAAATCTCTCTGTCCACAAGGCATCATTCAAAGAAATGGTAACAGCAAGCTCCAGTAGAACCAATGAGGTTCACAATTAGCAGAAGGGATCTGGGAGTCAGAACCAGGAAGCAAAACAAAAAGAAAAAACAGAGGTAAAACTTAAATCCTGAGAGAATCTGTGTTATGAAGTTACTTCTACCAGAATTGGTGATTATATTTAGCTTATGAAGGATAATGCAGTCATTGGCAAATTCCTGGGCATTCACTGTGATCTTTAAAAACTGCCAAGACAAGGAAATAATCTTTGAAAATGGCCCCTACTTTAACTCAGCTGGTCTCCATCTGAGATACTGGACAGAAAGATTCAGCCCATATATGGAGGACTTCACACAAGCCCCTATCTGGATACACATGTACTCACTTAAGAATTCTGGGATGAAGAAACTGCGAAAGGGCTAGGCAACAGACTCAGTACTTTCATCAAAACCTTGGAAGTCACAAACAAGGTAAGTACACTTCTAGGAAACAAACTCAGTGCCTTCATCAAAACCTTGGAAGTCACAAACAAGGTAAGTACACTTCATACGCTCGCATTTGTGTATATAATAATAATAATAATAATAATCTAATTTTATGTTCACAGCCAAGCCAGACACCAAATTGGTGTATGAGACCCACTTGTTTGAGGGACAAGGGACCCCCTCCGGGCAGCGATTTGACTACTAAAGTCTATGGAGGTGTACATACCCTACCCCCCTCTGGATATCAATATATCTTGTGCCCTTCCAAAATCCATAAGAATAAGTTTCCAGGATGTGGAATGAATACAAACCCTACACTACAAACATGTCCCATTCAAATGCCGCAAATATCATGACCATGGACACCTTTTTCAGGACGACCCACTCAATGTAATAGCAAGCAAAGGTAAAGCAGCAGAGGAGACAAACTAGGAGGGTTTCAACTTTCAAGAGAGTTCAGAACAAAAGAAGAAGCTCCAAAAAACAGGGCTCTGAGCCTTCCAAAACTTCCAAGCCAAATGAAAACAGCCTCAACATTCTCTCAGATAACACTAGTGAGAAACCTAGCATTGAGATACAGCGAACATCACAAGATCTAGCAGAGAATCACTTGGAAATAATGGAGTAAGCGCCAGTTGTAAGCACCAGTTATAAGCTTTAGTTGTGAGAGTCAGTTGTAGGCGTGTTAAGAGTCAATTCATAGTTGAGAGTCTAGTTGTCTTTGGTTTGCATGTAACCGACTCGGTAGAGTCTTTTCCTATATAAGGATGTAATCCGTCTTCATTGAAGAACATAGAAGTGAGCATAGCCTCACCGTGTTGTTTGTTTCGCATATTTTAAGTTGGTATCAGAGCCACGGGGAGAGCGCGTGGATAGTGTGAGAAACGTTTGATCAGATGCGTGAGCAAATCCGTTTGGTGCATTCCTCCATTTACTGAAATTCCGTTGAAGAGGTAAAATACAGTTCCGTTTTTCACTTTTGTTTGGGAAGTCACGATTTGCTTGCATGAGTTTGTGTTGCGTATACAAGGAGAAGGATTATAGCTTGCATGTGTGGAATTTAAAGCAAAATCGTGAAGGTTTTTAGTCTGTGGTCTGCGTGAAGTTTTGTTGGGTCGCAATCTTTGCTGAGTCGCAGGCTTGCGTGAGTTCTGTGAGGTGGATCCGTGAGAGCTGCATGGAGTTTGAACCATTTGCATGTGTGGAGTTTAAAGTGGTAAAGTGTGGTAAAATATATATATTGTTTATATATTTTTTTTGGGTCGTGGCTTATTCTGTGTGGTAAAGGAGCATTTAAATAAGCGTGAAGTATAATTTTTTTTATTAAAGGTGGAGTTTTCTTATTAAAGTGGAGTTATAAAGGATATATCTTTTAATTAAAAGTGGATAAAGTGAATGCATGTCGAGAGATTTAAGAAATTAAGATTTATTATTAAAGATGGATGCATGTGGAGTTTAAACTTTATATGGAATATAAAGTTTATTATTTTGAAGTGAATTTTTATTCAAAGTG
>SNQJ01S0008845.1:27651-40040 GCA_010110895.2 Picea sitchensis | reverse complement strand
AAATATCTCGATCGGTGGGATCAGGGATATTTCAGATTATTGTCATTTTGTTATGAGTTCTCAGCTATATTGTTCTAGATCTATAGATCTACTGTATCAAGATCTTCTACTACTATGAATAAAATCGGATTTGAGGTATTTTTGGTTATTCCTTTTGTTGTTGATCTTGTATCTTGTTGAGGTATGTTCCATTGCTATATCTTCTTATTTGTTGCTACAAACACACATTAAAATCATCAGTATAAACCCTAGCACAACCTAAAAGATCAAAATCAACAAAGTGTTTGACGAAATGCCACAACCAAAAAACCCATAAAAATCAATGAAAAACACAATGTTCCTGGCATACTGGCTTGGGAACATTACAGTGGTATTAGAGCGTTGATCCTCCCAGCCAGTGGGGATTAGCGCATGCAGAAATACAGTGGAGATGGATACTAAGGACTTTGTTGGAGAGACTGTATGTTGTGAATGTGAATACTACGCCCTTAGTGAGGGATTTAGGGCTCAAGTAACACTCCAACAATTTATATCCATAAAAAATCCTAGGTGGAGCAAAGATGAGGTTACATATTGGGTCAACATAGCAGAGAAAAATAGAGCTAGAGCAGCTAAATGGAGGGAAGCACGGATTAACCCTACACCCATTAGGAGCATGGAGCTTTGCTACAGTTGTAAAGAGCCTTGGGAGCCAGACCACAGATGCTGGGGTAAAGGGAAGGTGCACATTGTTGAGGTGCACTATGACAGTGAGGATGAGGAGTTGCGGGAGGATATAACCATGGATGCCTATTTACAACAGTCCGATGAGGCTAGTGACTCTTGCACATTTGAGGGACAGTTGGATGGACAAGATGATAACACATGTTCCTTATCTTCCACATTAGGCAGTGTTGAGGATTCAACACTTCAGCACAGTGGTGACACGTATGAGGATTCACACAAGTTAGCACTGAGATATGATGAGAGTAAGAGGTCGGATGACCTACCCTTGGGTGTAGACATGGCTGTCAGGGAGTCCTGTGTGGAGGAGGATGAGCTTCCTATGATGACCGTGACACATTTGTCATCTTTTTAGACACCCATGATAGCCACGACACATGAGGATATGAGTGGAATTTCTGATATGATGGAGGAGCCTTGTGTGAGGGATGCACACCAGGGACATATGGATCCATAGATCCAGGAGGAGAGACGAGACTTGCAGACAGTTGACCTAACACATACATATCGGTATGAGGAGAGTGAGTCATTTCTTTTGGAGACTCCATTGTTTGATCAGGTTGGGGAGACTAACAGTTTGATGGGACACTTACTTCCATGACCGGTCTGCAGTGATGAGGATGTACTCCTTATTGGTCGGGATGACCATAGCACGTGTTTGGACATGTCTGTATGGGATCCAGGCGCAGATGATAGTAGCAGGGTGAGTGCATAAGAGGATACAATTGCCCATACAGGATATAGTGTGATTCAGATGGGGGTTGTAGTTGGTGATGGTGTGTAGTGGCATACAGGAGGACCCAGTAGCACAGCGGACAGTGGGCAATTCAGTGCCTTATCTTTTGCGGAGAGTGTTTTTGGGTATTCCAGGGTTGATACTAGCAGTAAGGGGCATGAGGTAGCACTTCAGCAGGACTGTGATCAGGAGTCTCGATACTTGGCAGGACAGTTGAGAGTCAATGAGGACATGATTATGGCAACCACTAGGCACATTGATGACACACACACATTGGTGGAAGGTTCTTGTTGGAGGGCATCAATGGCACATGATAGTTTAGATGGGGGATTTGCCATGGATGACTTTCATACTCTTAGGGAGAGAGTGACTATGATGAGGGCCGACTACCAGTAGTTGTTGATAGACAAAGACTACCTATTGGAGGTTGGAGAGATGTATCACAGGGCCCTGAGGGAGCAGGAGTTAGAGGTGGACCGACTCACTCATGAGTTGGGGAACACACGAGGATTCTTGAAAGGCACACTTACAACCCTTCAACAATCAGAGTCCAAATCAGAGGAGCTCCTTGAGGAGATTAGACAGAGATCCACTACATCTATCTTAGTAGAGAGTCAAATATATCCTTCAACCACATTGCTAGAGGATGTTGGTGTTTTAGCAAAGGAGCACCAGTTAATGGAGGAGCATGAGGAGTACCCAGGGTCACTGATGAGTATGGAGAGATATGATCCGGAGACACAGGAGGATGTCCATGTGTCACAGGAGCTACTCTCCATGAGGATCTTTGAGATAGTTGAGCACTCACATACGCATGGGGACTCCAGAGCCAGGGGCAGTTATGAGGACACTTCCATTTGTGTTCCAGGATTGGCTAACCTTCATGTAGAGGTTAACCCAGTAGTACACCTAGGATCCATGATGCTGCAGGAGTATACAGGAGATTACATGAGTATGCAGGAGCATATAGTGGTGAGTGATAGTTCACAAAGACATGCCGAGGTGTACAGTGGGATTCAAAGGGACGCACAGGATTGCAGGGAGGAGACATACTTAGTAGTGCATGGAGATTCTCTCCCTTACATCAATGTATAGATCTGGGAGATCACCTTCACAGTATCAGTAGTTGCATGAGCGATGATGGATGGAGAGTGGTTGATCAATAGTTTGAGGAGCTACCCCTGGTTGTACCTAATGATTGGGGTTCAATGATGATTACAGGCGAGTATTTACCATGGGTACCGGTGGATGAGCTTTTGGTTGAATCCTTGGGATGGACCAAAGCATATGATACTTTCCAGTCCTACAGTTAGTTACAGATGTTTCTGTTAGCCTTTCCCGACACTGTCATCATTGACAGTAGCAAAGGGGGAGATAGATAGTGGTAGGGGAGTGATGCTGATGATACTATGGTATCCTGACCAACAAGCTTGGTATAGTTCGAAAGGACCTCCCTCGAAAGGGAGAGTGATGTTGATGATACTATGGTATCCTGACCAACAACGAGTAGCTCAATTAGGATTTTATATCCTAGGGGATTGATCATCCCTGGACAGATCCTGAAGGTCCGGTAAGGACGGTCTGTCAGAGTACCTGTGCATGTATATGCTAGCTGTGGTCTGTAGTGGTAGCTCCGTTAGGATTTTTATAATCCTAGGGAATCTTTTGATTCCTAGGCAGATCCTGAAGGTCCGTGTTGACCACTAATTTCAACTAGGGGGTCAACTCCATGTGCCATGAAGCTATGTACCTGATGGTGCAACAAAATCGAAGACTTACTGGTTCTACAAGGCAATTTTGGCCTCAACTCTTCTTTTTTTAACTGGAATTTCTGCTCCCCTACATGGGATAATAATGTAATGTGTCTGCATGGATCAGATTGTAGGCTAGTTGCCTAGGACTTTATCATTAGGGAAGTCCTTTCATCGAGTGTTTTTTTTCCTTAGGTAATTAATTTGGCCTAACCAGCCTTTTTAATTACCCTTGAGTTTTTCACTCCCACAATAATCCTCCAAAGTGGTGAAAGGCGTTCTAATGATCGAGCCCATTGGGTGACTAGGGTCTAGGAATATTGTGAATGACCATGCTAGACATCTCCTAGAATTTTGCGGAATTCCCTCGAGTCTAAGTAGTTTTTTTAATTTTTTAAAATTACCCAATTAATGGTAATTTTAATTAATTTTGATGTAAAAATGTAAAAACTAGGTCCTTGGGATTTTTGATAGGGCTGTGAGTAACTCAAAAGAAATGGAATGAGACAACCTACACCCTTGGACCAAGTTTCATCTCAATTGGACAAGTTTTGCTAGGTCATTGTCCACGATGAGTCCAAGTTAGTCTTGAGTCAACAATTTAATTGCTTAATTGACAAACTCAAAATGTCAATTTTTTTAAAAAATAAGCAAAAAGGTTTGAGAGAGAGTGGGAAAGGTTTCCTAACCTTTTTCCTAAGTTGGAAAGTAATTTTCCACTTAAAGAACCCCCCCTTGCTTAGCCAACAACTTAAAGTGGTGTTCCCTTGCTAATTGACATGTGGGAATTAAAAAGTTGAAGTGAAAAAAAACACCTAAACCCTAAATTTGTCCTCCTTGGTGTTTAACTTAATGTTTGACCATAGGAAAAGGTGTTTTCCCCCTTTACACCTCACCCCTCAAACCCTAACTCATTACCAAAACCCTAAAAGTGACTCTTCCTTGACTTTGTCTATTTCTCTTGGATGTGTGACACTTGTAACTTATCCAAGAGGGGTCTCTCTCCTCTCCCAAGTATAAAAGAATGCTCACCACCCCCTCATTTCACATATATTCTTAGCTACTGTTACTATACCCAAATCTCTCCCACTCTTCTCTCTCTCTCTCTCTCTTCTTGTTCTCATTCTTTCTTCTCAAGCTTGCTTCTATTGGAATAAAGAATCTTTGGAGGAAATCTTTGGCATTGGGAGTCTTCTTGGTGCTTGGCTTTGGATCTTATTGAAGGTGATTTGTATCTTTGTTCTTTGAGTTTTAGGGTTCTAGATCTAGAGTAGGAGATCCAAGCAAAGTATTTTGCTTGGACAGATCTATAGTATTATTGCTCTAGATATTAGTGTAGTAGTTTCCTTTCTTTAGCAAAGTATTTTGTTAATATTTTTGGGATCTACTCACCTCCTTCTTTATTTTGTAGCTTGAACTCTATTGTTGTAGGTCACTAAGGATTGAGGAAGGATAAATTTCAGATCTGAAAATTTATCCCTTCACCCACTTGAAACCCTCTAAATTTTATGTTCTTTACACATATTTCTGTAGCATTTTTGGGTATATTTCTGCAGTAGAATAGGTCATTTAATCTTCAACTATGTGATGTTTTTATTGTCTAAAATTTCTGGTTTGTTTTAATAGAAATTTTCCAAGGTTTATTGGTTGCTTTGCAGCGTTTCCTACAAGTTTTATTTGCTGATTTTCTGCAGATCTGAACCAGTTAAGGGGAGGTGCTGCCCATTTGGGGCCACAAATCATCAACAAACAACCTCCCAAGTAAGGGTATTGAATAGCCTCTTCTTCTTCTACTTTTTCACATTGTAAGCAAGCCCAAAACGAGTCTCTTGGGCTTGCATTTCTCAAGTTTACTAAAATTTCTACGTTTTTTATTTATGTTTGCCTACAACTAACAAAGAGGCTTGGCTTTGCCACCCATTCTAAATCGTAAGGCTAGGATTTAGAAGTAATTTTTTGTTTCAAGTTTTATTTCGTTGCCCCACTTTTCCTTAAGACAAGGTTGTGTGGCTAGGTTTGCTTGCTTTCCTTTCAAGTCAAGTTATTTGCTTTATTTATTCTTTTGCCTACACCCTGCAAAGAGGATTGGCTTAGCCACCCATGCAATATCGTAAGGCTAGTTTAGCATGCTAAGTGGTTCATGGTTTTATGCTTCTAGTTTCATTTAATTTTCTTCTTAATTCATTGTTTATATCTTATAACAATTAGAAGCATTTCCATTTATTCCATTCTTGTATAAGCTCTTGGAAGCATTTTCATTTCTTGTACATTTTCTTTAAGTTGGATCTACAAGCACTTGTCATTTTATCTATTTAAGCTCTCAACACAAGTAATCTTAATTTCTAAATCAATCTACTTATAGCTTTAGGAGGATCAATAAATCTAGTAATTAGAGCACACTCTACTTATACAACTTTCACCACCAAAAAAGAGGCTTGTGGAGGCTACTTGAGATGCTAGATCAGGGATGATCTCACAACACTAGGTGTTTCCCTTGTTGAGCACCCAAGTATAGGATTGCACTCATTTTTGAAGAGAATGACGTAGCAAGATTCATCAAAGAAAAAGTACCAGAACCCATAGATGCTACAGCTAAAGCAAAGTATCACAAGGACATGGTTAGGGCCAAAAGAATCATTGCAGACTCTATAAAAGATCATTTGATCCCTCAAGTGGCATCTAAGAATACCCCAAAAGAAATGTTTAATGCCCTAACCAGATTGTATGAAGGAAGAAACATTAACCAGAAGATGAGCTGAGAACTCAACTCAAGAATACAAAGATGCAGAAAGGAGGAACAGTTCATGAATATTTCTCTAGCATCTCTCAATTCAATGAACAGCTAGAAGCAATTGGAGATACCCTAGATGAAGATGAACTCATAATGACAACTCTTAATGGTCTCACAAGACCTTGAGATGCATTCATCCAAACCATTTGTGCTAGAAAGGAAAAACTACAATTTGACAGTCTTTGGGAAGAATGTGTTCAAGAAGAAGCAAGAGTAGCTAACCGAGAAGCAATACTATTAAGGGATGACGATCAAGCTCTAGCTACTCATACTAAAGAAGGAAAGAGAAGCCCTCACTTCAAGAAGGAGACCCACCCACATAAGGAGTCTCACTCCCCAAATAAATTCATCCATAAAGAATCTCACCCTCCAAGGAGATTCCAGAAGTTTCAGAAAGGTCAAAGAAGAGAAAAGGATTTCTCATCCTACCAATGTTATCATTGTGACAAGATGGAACATATTGCTAAGAATTGTCCAGCTAGAAGAGAAGAATACAAGAAGAGGAACAAAAGGCACCATGCCCATACAATTGAAGATGAAGAGCCACCCACAAAGATGATTAAAGAAAAGATTGAAGACTATGTCTTAATCTCTACCCTCTCAGGATCAGTGTCACCTGGTGAGGATACGTGGCTCATAGATAGTGGTGCTTCCAAGCACATGACAGGTCAGAGAGACATTCTTTCTAGCCTTGGAGAAAAGAACTTTCCCCAGAAAGCTACACTTGGAGATGATTACCAATACCCTATCAAAGGAGTAGGAGAGTCCAATTACAAACTTGATTCAAGGACCCCAATGAAAATGATGGATGCACTCTATGTACCAGGTTTGACGAAGAACTTGCTTTCTATCTCAGCTTAAGATAAGAAAGGCTTTAGGGTTGCATTTATAGATGGTGAAGTCCTCATGTGGCCTAAAGGAAAAACCATATAAGATGCAATTGTTATTGGAACAAAAGAAGGTGGTTTGTATAAATTAAAAGGTCACTTAGATGCAACATTGATTCACTCCACTAAGAGTCCATGTGAACTTTGGCATAGAAGACTAGCTCACATCAACTACAAGGCCTTACCATATGTGAGCAAGGCAGTTACATGTCTACCAGATTTCAAGGTTGATCATGAAGGTGTGTGCAAGGGATGTGCACAAGGAAAGAACATCAAGGATCCTTTCCCGAAGAGTGATAGTAAAGCAGAAAGAGTCTTGAAATTCATCCACTCAGATGTATGTGGCCCAATGCCATCCACCTCTCTTAGTGGGTATGTATACTATGTATCATTTATTAATGACTATTCTTGCAAGACTTGGGTTTACTTCTTGAAATCAAAAGATGAAGTGTTTGGGAAATTCAAGGAATTCAAAGCCTTGATAGAGAATCTTGCTGAAAGAAAAATAAAGATACTCAAATCAGATATGGAGGAGAATACACATCAAAAGAGTTTGTAAGCTTTTGCAGAGATGTCGGGATTAAGAGGGAGCTCACCACTCCCTACAATCCTCAACAAAATGGTGTAGCAGAAAGAACAGAACATAACTATAATGGAAGCAGTGAACACTATGATCCGTGATCAAGATCTTCCAATGCACTTATGGGCAGAAGTAGCAAGAACAACAGTGTATATACAAAACAAATTATCCCATAGTGCACTTGGGTTCAAAACCCGCGAAGAAATGTTCTCCGGAAAGTAGCCAGAAGTAAGCCATCTCAAAATATTTGGTTGTCCAGTGTTTGTACACATTCCGAAAGAAAAGAGAACCAAGTTGGACCCTTCAGGAAAGAAGGGAATATTTGTTGGATACTGAGGTCTCTAAGGCCTTCAGAATTTACATTCCAAGTTGCCATCATATTGAGATCAACAGAGATGTAACCTTTGATGAAGATGCAACACTTAAGAAATCAAGGAGATGCCATCTTGAAGAAGTATATGAAGAAGAACTTGTATCTCCCGGAGTTGTAGAACTAGTGAGGAAAGCCACAGTTTCCCCCGATGATGGAATTCATGAAAATCATGATATGATCGAATCTCAAGAGCCTCCCTAGATGACGATCTCTCACAAGAGAAAGCCAGCTTGAGAAAGGGAACTTATTCAAGATGGAGAGAAGTATGGTGTCCTCGAAGGAACCATGAGACAAGTTAAGAAACCTAAACCATTCTCCATTTATATGGCTTTGATGTGTGATATCATAGAGAAGGAGCTTACTTGCTTTGAAGAAGCCATTTAGAAGAAAGAATGGGCAGATGTCATAACAAAAGAATACCAATCCATTATAAAGAATGATGTGTGGGAAATAGTTCTCAGACCAAAGAACAAAGATGTGGTATCTTCCAAATGGCTATACAATATAAAACATGTTGTTGATGGAAGTATTGAGAAATATAAAGCAAGGTTTGTAGCTCGTGGATTTTGTCAAAAGGAAGGTGTTGACCGCCTATCCAACTAGGGGGTGAACTCCATGTACCATGAAGAGATGCATCAACAGATGCAAACAGGTCAGAGACTATTTGGTTCTACGGGGCAATTTTTGCTCCAACACACATTTTTGTAAACGGAATTTCCGCACCCCTGCGTGGGTTAATAATGTAATAGGTCTACATGGATCATAGTTAGGTTAGTTATCTTAGGATTTCTTTATCAGGAGAGTTCCTTTCATTGAGTGTTTTTTGTCCTCAAAATATTAATTTGGCTTAACTAGCCTTATTAATTTCCCTTGAGTTTTTCACTCCCACTATTAATAAATCCTCCAAAGTGGTGAAAGGCATTCTAATGAAGTCACCCTCTGGTAGCTAGTGTTTAAGAATGATGTAAATGACCATGTAAGACAGCTCAAAAAATTTAGTGGAATTTTGTCGAGTCTAGATAGTTTTTTTTAATTAATTAAATTTTCCGAAGGCTAGAAATTTAATTAATTAATTAATTAATTTTTTTTGATGAAAAATTGTAAAAGCTAGGTCCTTGGGTTTTTGATAGGGGTATTTGTGCTCAAAATAAATGGAAAGACACCCCCTACACCCCTGGACCAAGTTTCAACTCAATCGGACAAGTTTTGTTAGGGTTTTGTCCACTTAGGAGTTTTAGTTAGATAAAAGCAACTTTAATTGCTAAACCCAAGACATGGGAAAATGTCAATTTTGTAATAAATGATCAAATAAGGTAAAGTAAAGGTGAATAATGGTTGAGAGAGACTCCCTAACCTACCCAACCCCACTTCCTAACCTTTACACCCCTCTTTACTCACTTTCCATTTAATCGTTCATTGGGATTTGCACCCCCTCTTGGGAAATGCACCCCCACTCCATGGAAATAATTGGAAACTCATTTAAAATGAGTCGTGGGCCCCTCCTTGATGAAGTGCGCCCCTCCTACACCTTCCACGTCCTACTTAGGAGTGTGCCAACACACTCCAACCACACTCCCTCACACCCTCATGCTTTTCCTTGGGGATTTGCGCCCTCACCCTTTGGAATAATGGAAACATCATATGAAAAAGTGGAAATTGCTTTGAAGGAAAGTGTGGGCCTCCCTATTGACCAATGCGCCTTCATGAGGAGGCCAACTCACCCAACATTCCATTCTCCTCATACCCCAAAAGCTTGCACCCTCATTGGTTGGAGTTCCTCATGAGCTTGGATTTTGACATTTGTCAAAGATCCTAGAGGGTTCTCTTTGGCTTCTCATGCTATAAATGAGACTCTTCTCTCACTCTTCCATCACCATTCTTCAGAGTATTGTTATGCTACCAATTTCCTACCATCTCCCTCTCTCTCTCTCATTGTTATCTTGCTTTGGTTCACTTGTTCTTGAAGATCTTGGAGCAACATTGTTGCTACAACCTCTTCCATTGATAATAAAATAATTGCTTTGGAAGAATCGGGGAGTATTGGACTTTTTCTGCATGTTCCATCTATTTGCGAGGTGATATTGCTCTTTTCTTTCAATATTATTGTGATCATTGAGTAGTATTTCTTAAGTAAAACTTTGTTTGCTTAGCTAGGTTTGGTAAACTTATAGTTGCTGGCCTCTATGCATTGTATTCGCTAATGAGACTAGCTTTGTTGTTTTATTAGTGCATGCAGTCCATTATCTACTTTGTCTCACATTCTATTGGAAGTTTGCAGGTCATCTTAAAGAGAGTTGTTGGGATAGATTCGAGCAAGGATCTACCCTCATTAGTCACTAAAACTTCACAAGCTTTTCTGTTCATCTTTCTCTTCTTGTCATATTCAGATTTTGGATGCTAACTTACTTAGATAGGTCAAAATAATCAATTATATTTCTGATTTTTACATGCGGGAAACTTTTGTTGCAAAACAGAAAATCTCCTTAACATTGTTGAGTGTGTTTAAGCAAAATCCGCAAGCAAGAGCTTGCTGATTTTTGCAGGTTCTCGCCAGGTCAAGGGTGCATGTTGCCTGATTTCATTCACAACACACCTCCGCAAACCTCCTTTCAAAGTGGTAACAACTTCTCTTCTTTCTCTTTCAATCTAGTCATTGTAAGCAAGCCCAAAGGAGTGTACCCAAGTGGCTTGCATTCTTTTCATTTCAGTGTTGCTTTCCAAGTTTTAGCTAGTTTTCTTTTATGTTTTTCTTTCATAGATTAGCTAGTTTAGTTGTGTTATCTTCCATGCATGTTAAAAGCTATAATTATCTAGAGTAGATCTCACACAACCTGTGCTAGCTTAGAGCCCGTGGAGGCTTAGATTAAATCTTTACTTTTTGGTTGCATGCAAGTCATTAATTTCTCAAATATTTATCTTACACACATGCATGCAAATAGTGGTATCAGCATGGCTTAAATAATCGTCATTTTCAATTTCGCAAGTATTTTCCAGTTCTTCACAATTTACATGCAATAACTTCACAACATAAGAACTTAACTTGAATTTCACTATTTAAGAGCTTCAATCTTCATAACTTTCAATCTCAGTTTTTGGCACTTTTGAGCAAGCTTTAAGCACTCAAACACTCTAAAATACTTAGCTCATAGGTTTAATAATTCATTAGACTTAATAAGGCATCTTTACCAACCATCTTCGCCATTTAAAACGGGATCGGAGGAAGCAACGGAAAGGTTCTAGGCCGAGGACGGTCTCGTGGTGCGCGACATCCTTTTCCGGGAGTACTCTTATCTTAGGACTGACCTATGGAGCTAGGGTGGGCCTCGTTGCCTTACTTCTTGAGCACCCAGCAGTTACTTGGTAATTGGGGGAGGAAAGTATTGGGTTGACACTTAGATAGGATTAAAGCAAATCTCACTTAACCACATAACTTAATCCTAGGTCTACAACTTATCGACAATTTATATTTACACTTGCAATCTCATTGATCTCATATCTACTTTTACATGCAAGTCATTTTATGCGTTGTGGATTAATTATCTAAGTGGTTATATCTCTTATCTGGAACACTTTACGTTTTCATTCACTTTGAGTTTATTGTTGTTCCTGTAATTCGTGGTGTGATCCTTCAAGAAGTTGCACATCCACCTGGAGGCACTCTCTTGACTGGATCTTGAGTGATTTTTGTCTTTGTGCCATTGATAAGCAGTCCAATAGAGTAAGATCTATTGTGAACATGCTTGGCTTGATGTGTTGATGGTTATCTTGTCTTGAGTATCTTTATTTCCTGCACATTCAAGCAACTTGTTAGTATATTGTATATCTTGTATCTATTGTATCTAGTTTAGTCTAACTCTGTATATCTTAGATATTCTTTCTGTATCTTTGTATCTAGTTGTATCTATCTTGTCGTAATATTTGTAATCTTGTAATTATTTTGTAATTAAACTCCTCTCAATCTAGTTGACCCCTTGCCCAATCTTAGGCACTAGTCTTAGTTGTCCTAGGAAAAGGTTTTGACTGTTCATACTTAATTGTTGCATATTGCATTGCTTCTTAACATCATAGGCTAGATTTCCTCTGACCTTTTAACCAATTAAAACCAACTCCTAAAACGTAAACGTTAATCTCATCTAGTAACTAGGGTCTACCCCCCTTGGCTTCCTTAGGAGTTAACTTAGATGAAAGAGGTTCAAGTCAAAATGACAGCATGGACTTTGAACCTAGGCATTGTGCCTCCGAGGACACACTAAGTGAGCAGGACTTAGCTCACGTTTGCAAGTGTGTATAAGGACGACAACAGAAGGCGGTGACTATGAAGAGATGTTTGTTCTTGTAGCCAGAGACACTTCTATCAGAACTATCATAGCCCTTGTAGCTAAGATGAAGTGGAAGTTACACCAAATGGATGTGAAAACAACCTTCTTAAATGGTGTCATTGAAGAAGTGTATATAGAACAATCTCAAGGGTTTGAAGTTATGTCTGCAAGTTGAAGAAGGCTCTGTATGGATTGAAGCAAGTTCCTAGAGCTTGGTATGGAAGAATTG
>SNQJ01S0008845.1:0-27641 GCA_010110895.2 Picea sitchensis | reverse complement strand
CCTAGGTGTAGTGCTTCCCCTGTCAAGGAGTGGATGGACTCAAGATGCTATCACATGCATATTCCGAGTTGGAATGCATGTGCGGAGATGGCACATCAACATGGCTCATGAAGACAACCTTTCTATGACAGAAGAAATCCAAGTATGGAGAATGCCTTCCTCGTTGAGAGGGAGTGTCGAAGATTTGCAACTTCAGGCAGTCATTTTCCACAAGAAAGTACAAGAAAGCCCATCTACACCATTACAGAAGCCCCATGAAGAAGTTGAATACCCAGGGTGAAAAGTCGGCCCAATAGGAAAATAATAAAGTAATTGAAGACCTAGAAATAAGAACTCGGCCCCAGACTAGCGCCCATATTAGTATAAATACAGGACTGGATCATTTCATTTGGATAGGCAGACAATTCTCCTTTATATAGTGCGCATAAGGCAGTTGCAGCTGCAGTTGTGCTATTTCACTATATCTTGGTTTTGGTTATCTTGGAGAGTGCGCCACACTTGGAGAAGCTCTTGCTTGGTTATCCTGGATCATCTTATTGAGGCGCTAGGTCTTGGAGACGCTAGCCTTGGGAAGGATCTTCTTTGTATGGTATTTTGGCTATTAATGGTGATGTACTGGTAATATTGTGGACTAAATTCTTCTATAGAAAGGTTGTTGGGTTTTCTCCCAAGGTTGGGTTTCCCAGGCTAAACTCTTGTGTTGTTATGTTTACTATGCATGGTTAATATTAATAGATCTTGTTATTTCCACTACAGTACTATAGTTGAGATTTTTCAGTGTATAGTTATTCTATGATAATTGTTGTATGAAAGTGAATCTCGTTATTAAATCACAAGGCAATAACTATCAGATCTAAGAATCATATAAACATCAATAGATGTAAGATGCAAGAGAATATTCCATAAACAAGACAACAAAAGATTGAGGGAAAAACTCCTCATGTTGTCACCGCCTAATATGCACCTCGGGTCACGTGAAAGAAATCTTCAGTTCACTGGGTGTGGCCTTGGGGGCGAGTCTTGAGTTGGGTCATTGTCACATGATACTTGACTCCTCCGTCTAGGCTAAATCCTAGTGAAGCCAATGCGGGGTAGTCCCTAATAAAATAATCTAAGGCTGATTAAAGTTAGTACAAGAATTCTAGGAGTTAAATAATGAAACAAAAACAAATAACTCTATTCTAGCAGCATATAATGACACATCAAATGATTGCAAATGAAAATGATAATAAGCAAATGAAATACTTCTAAAGAAAAAGATAATATCGTGGAGACTAGTGCCAATAGTGTATTGCTGCAAAAATAAATGTTTTGAATCGCTCTTGGTAATTTTAATTATTTGGGAGTTTCACTTGAATTTAGATTAGTTGAGTGAAATGCATAGATATGGTCGGTCCACTCACGACTGCAATAATGTAAGCTTGAGGAAGAAATAAAAGATCTAATCGAAAGCTAATCTAATGTTTGTCACTTTTTAGCTATTCTTACTCAAGTGGGTACATGAGAACCTACACGGAATTCCAATAGGGAGAGAGCGAATCTCAATGAGTAGCCCCCTGAACTCACATGTAATCAACAAGTATGATCCCGGTATTGAGTAAAAATAGAAAAAAACACCTAGTTAAACTACTCCACACTAATCAAGATCTTTTCTGATCATGCCAAGATCGAGTTAGACTCGCGAAGCAGAAAGCATACTAGGATCCTGATGGGGAAGGTTCGTTACTTTGCAAAAAGAAAAAATAACTTGAAATAATTGAAATAAGAAACTAAACTAAAATCGGAAAGGAAATGTTTTGCAGATGTTATCTTGGTTTATTTTAGTTTGATTTTATCTTGTTTAAGTTAAAAAAAATAGAGAAAACTGCAAAAAGACGCAAAATGACACAATCCCCCCAAGGTAGGGTGGATGAGAGGGCTAGTGGGTTATCCCACTAACTCCTTCAAGTTACAATCTTAGAAATGAAGTGTTTCTTGGTATTTTATAACTCAAGAGCCAGTCATACTTACAAAATGATAGAATGGAATCAAGAGAAAGAGGAATGGGTGCCTTGGGGGTCTTGGATGCTTTTGATCCACGAAAATCGGGCAGAGTATCCTTCCAGTTGTTCGTGAAATGCAGAAAAACAGAAATCAAATTTCCATAGAAACTTGCCCAAGTCACTTTAAAATAACCTGCAAAACGTTGTTAGTCTCAAGCAAAAAATTCCCAAGTGAAGGTTAGATAAAAAGTTAGTAAAATCATAAATGACTAAGAAAATCAGCAATAAACAACTTTCTTAGTGGCTTTTGTTTGTTGTCTGGACAACAAGCAATGGGCACTAGATTGCCAAAATATAGAAATTAAAGCTCTTATTTAGGATCTATCTTCTATCATGCAGATTTAACTTTGAAAGAATTGCTAAAAGACAAACTCTTAAGCTAGATCTAACTTGAATGATAATAAATTGGAAAGTGCAATATAGATCTAACTATGCATGCATGCAAAAATGGATCTCCTTAAGATCTAGCTTTAAAATACGGATCTAGATCTTGCATGCAAAAGGAAACAAGTAACAAGATTGAATTGAATTTTGAAGGAAAAAGAGAGAGAGAAAGCTTGAAGTGCGGAACTCTTGGGCTATGGGGTCTTCGAGTGATATGTTGAGGAACTCTGTTCTCGATAGCCTTAGAGTTTGTGCAAGGCTGCTCAAGGCAATCCAGCCACTTCTCAGAGGATGAGGACTTGTAAAAACTTAAAACTTGCAAAAAAATCCATTAAGAGAGGTGATCCCTACACCAGAAACTCAAATAATATGATAGTTCAACCGAAAAGACAACAAAATATTAAATCTTTAATGCAGATAATCAATAAAACCTTAACACTTGATTAGCTTTAAAGATTTTATCCTATTGGGTGATACCACCCCTTCAAAGGCCAAACTAATGAAAAATGCATGCAAGAAATAAGACTACGGTTACCTCATATATTAGGCATTAAACACCAAGCATCCACACAATAGTTGCACACCACCGATGTGACCTCCAAAGTCTTCTTTTTTATTCCAAATAGTATTACAACAGCAGTACAATCCACAAGCTAACCCAAACTCCCAATAACCAAATGAGGATGAGGATGCTTACATAAATACAAAGAGAGGGTGCAATTCCCAATGCTAGAGGGCGAGTTAACTCCAAGAGAATGTGTGCCACATGTGAGAGAGTAGTGCACCACATATCAGGATGACTGGGGACAAGTGCACCACAACTGAAGAGAGGACATGTTTCCTTAAAAATAGAAAATGAATTAAATCACCTTTTTGAGGAAATAATTGATTTTTATGGGTGAAAGTCAATTATTTTGCTCGAAAAGGGGGTGCTAAGGTAAAGAGGGTATTCTAAGTTAGAAAATAATACTCCCCTAGGTGATAAACACCTCCTAGTACCACTTATTAAACAATTACATGAATTTACAAGGTAAAACGTCTATTTTAACTAGACAATTTACATTAAAAAATCCTAGAAGGACCTAATGCATGTCCATAAGACTCTGGACTAATGACTAGCATGGTAATATAAATTTGACACTATACTCAAATCGAACACACTAAGGAAAACCCATTAGGACACACTGCATATTTGGAGGAAATGAGTGAACAAACTTAGAACATTATAAGTCGCCAAAAGCAAGGTATAATGGACCAAGTGAAAAAACACACTCTAGAGTTATGCACTAATGACCAAGTCTTAGAGAGCTGAGTCTTTTACATACAAGAGACCTCATGCTAGATCATTTTATACAATTCCCTCTAGGGGGGTATGGAACATGCATAGAAGAAGAAGAAGAAGAAATGACGGGGCAATGGTACCTGACGGGACTTATGGATTCTGAATTTTGAACAAGTTCCTTGTTCAATCTTTGTGGATCATTCTAAGACCTTCCTAGTGCAACTGGGAGGTAACACCTCACAGAAAACCTTTCTAATATGATAGATGTATCCTTCACCCATGGACAATCAATAACAAGTACTAGCAACTCTACAATCATATAACAATAGAAGCACTAGAACAATAAGACACACATTGGTAGGAGAAAACCGTTAGACTTCACATATGCTCCAAGAAAGATATATCCATTAAGCTCCAAGGAGGAGAAACTCCAAAAATCCAACCATGACAAAGGATGAAGAGAGCTACTATTTAAATAGATTTGAGCTCCATCTCCATTTACAATGAAATAATAATTGTTTTCCTAGATCCATTAGTTCTAGGAATAACAATAAAATAACCTTCTCAACAACTTCCTTACTAAAAGTAGCAATGAGTTGTTGAGATCCACTTTCTTCTCTAGAAACAACAAAATATACTTGGAGTTATCTAGATTCTAGATACATCCTAATCTCCAAAGAAAACAAACAAATAATCTTCCCTCACATAACCAACTCATGGGACAAGTCAAACAATAATAAAATATCTTTATCATTTATATCTATCTAATTCATAACAGTTCACCCGCATTCATGTAATCATCAATCTATCTGTCCATAAGAGTTCACCCTTTCCTACTCACTTTTCTTTCATTTTAACTTGTATATCTTTATGTTTTAGGAGAAGCCTTGGCACTCCCACATTATGTATGTGACTTGCGGTATTTTCTATTCTCATTGACCTTCTATTTCGGACACCTATGGACATTAATAAAAGTCTCTCTCTCTCTCTCTCTCTCTCTCTCTCTCTCTCTCATGAAAACATAGAGAAATAAATGAATGCACTTACAGAATCTGCCAAAAGTTATACACAACCAAATATCTAAGTAAAAGCATGAGAATGGAATGGGTTTGTCTAGTCACCAAGAAAAAGTCTTTTAGCATATCTCATTCATCACAGCATTTGCATCAAAACCCCTTGTATGTCTCCATTAGTCACAATATGCCTATTTAGGAATTGTTTGGCTAAACAATGCATAGGGGATAGAAAATTGAAAAAGGCCAGAAACATGTATGATAAAAACTTTTAGATTTTAAAAACAATACTTTACCTAATTCTTGTGGAGCTGATGTCATTCGGTACCAACTCATCCACAACAATAATATTTCTCTGAGGAAACAAAACATTGGTGAATAATTAAAGATGACAACATGTTTTTTCTAAAACAATTCAGTTCTTGTATACTAGCAGTAAATAGAAATAACCTATGATCAAATCATTGAAACTAAGGCATTATCAAAGAAAACAGTTAGGTTTCATAAAAAAATTATCATGAACAGAGTATACCTTGTTTTCAAACAAGATATCATTCTCAAAGATGAGCTTTGCAATGTCCTTTCCTCCTCTAGAGATGCAAACAATACCATAATCTCGACAAATAGCCTTCACCTGCAAAGGCAAACCAAAGAAAGTAATTTGAGTTATACCCGTCTAAATATTGGACTTTGGTGTGCAGTACATTAATGGAACACCCCGATGTTTGGCTTGATCTTTAAATTTTGACTAATAGGAGATGGTGTTATGGACTTATTATCCCCTCATTGTTTGCTTCCATTGATGGTTGATTATGATAAACCTAGGCATCTATGTGATTTCTTAGATTGTGATGAGCATTGACATTTCCTTGTTGATGATTTACTTAGCACTAATGTTCTTGATAATGGCTATGTAACGATGTGGTTGATATTATACACACTCATTGAATAACATGCCTATTGATGTACCTTCATATCACGATGCTCTTGATTTATGATAATAATGTTGCATGCACATTGGTATTGTTGGAGGGACTAATATGTTACAGGTTGAAACACTAATGGAAAGACAGGAGAAACACCTTCAAGGGAAATGGATCATAACTCAATGAGGATGACCACCATATCCTAGAGCTTAGAAAGACTTGGGGAAGGGGAAAACTTGAGAAAATGACCTCTAAAGTTAACTAGGGTAAAAGGGATAAGAGGAAAGAGCTACAACTTACTTTTCCCAAATTCTTAACACTTGCAATTTCACTCTCTAGCCCAATTTTTCCCTTGCACAAGGGGAAAGGCCAAGAGCCAAATCTTGGAAAGGATGTTACACTTGGGAAGGATTACAAAAGAAGCTGCCTACCTTGCAAAGTGGCTGGCTCATGAGGAAATGTTATTATTGTTGTGCAAGAACCTGTGATTTGAATCTATACTTGGTAGAGTGTATTATTGATCACTCTAACCTGGTCTAAATAGACTAAGAGGATAGGAATGTCACTGTTAAGTAGACTAGAGGGTACTTATATTATTCTTTCAAGCCCTAGAAATGTCACTGTTGAGTAGACTAGAGGGTACTTATATTATTCTTTCGAGCCCTAGGAATGTCGCTGTTGAGTGTGACTGTGTGCACCAAGGGTGAGGGTGGTAGTAAGATCCTTGCAAAGAGGCGCCATTGCTAAGTTTCATTGCGACACTAGAGGCGAGGGTGTTAGTAAGACCCTTGCACACCATACCTTTAAGGGTTTGGGAGTGCTATAGAATAGGAGCCTCCCCACCACATTGATGTTGATTAGCTGGGAGTCTAATCTATAATAATCCTTTAAGGATTGCGAAGTACTTGCAAAGAGTTTCTATGTGCCCTAAAATTCCTCACCTTGATGAGCTTAAGCCTTGCTCGGGGAGCAACACTTGTGAAGGTAGTTGCATTGGTTGGGTGGAAAATCGACCCTTTGATGTGATTTCCCCCCTTTGATTGACGATCGAATCATGGGATTCTAGAGCATTGTTTAGATCAACACTTGGACTTCAGTAAGCTAAGGATTACAAGTAGTCGTTATCATGCTTAAATTAAGTAATGTTGATTGTATTGATTAAATTGTTAAGTTATTATCTACATCATGGGATCTTGGCATGCCTTCCTTATCTTGTGTACTTGTTAGGTTTATACTATGTTTGATTTAGATCTAATTTATCTTGCTATGTTTTAATCTTAAGGGACTGAAAAAAATTGTTGTTTAACACTCAAATGGGTTGTTACAAAGTGGTATCAGAGCCCCAAGGTTCCGCAATTGAGAGCCTCTAGGGAGATTAACACTCAAATAGGTTGCTACAAAATGGTATCAGAGTCCCAGGGTTCCACAATTGGCAAATTCATTGTTGTTTAACACTCAAATGGGTTGTTACAAAGTTGTATCAGAGCCCCAAGGTTCCACAATTAGCAAATTCATTGTTGCGGTGATTGACCTAGGAACCTAAGATACTAAGGTACTCAGGAGTGAATATTGAAAGTAATGATATTTTTACTAACTAAATAACATTGTATAAACTAATTGTTCCATGCTAACTGTGTTTGTTTATTTCTTAGATTGCCTTTGATTTCCAGTCAGTAATATTATTATTAGCTGGTTAGCTTAGTAGTAGGTTAGCAATTGCAGATATTAATTTATTTCATTAAATTGCTTTAGTGTAGAGTTAGTAATTGACTATTAGAAACCTTGTTTAATATTGTCCATAGCTCTTGCATTGTTTTGAATTGTAACTTAATACCCGATCACTCAATATTGCATTGGTTTAAATTCATTTGAATCTTGCATAGCAATAAATAATTGAAACAAAGGATCAAATAGAACATATAACCCTGGGCCATATGATGTATTTAGTAAGACCCTAGCCTTCTTAAAAAGAATAATACTATCAGCTATTACCACAACCTATGACAAAGCAATCTTAAAAACAAATTCTTTTGAGGATGAACATCATTACAAAAAAAAAAATAATAATAAATTACAGAACCCTTGTATTCCATAATTGAAACACTACCCTTTCAAGCAACATTTAACGAAAATTAGAGATGCATGCATTCATAGTTTGATCTATTAATTCATAAATGAGCAGTTCACATTTTACATCCATTGCAAGTAGTAAGATTGCATTGGTCCCTATTTTGCATTATCAAAATATATACATATATATGGATCACAGACTCCAAATCATGAAGACCCTTTAATCTTGTTACAAAATAAATAAACGTGTATAATATTGCCATGGAGCCATAGCTCACAACTCTACACTCATTTAACGCTATCCCAACCAGAATAGAAAATAAACAAAGGCCTCAACCCTCATCTCCACTCAAACTGCCATGAGCCAAGACATGTCCCCCAAGAGGTGAGCATGCAAAGCCGATGTAAGATCCCCTCTTGGTTGTTGATGTGCTTTTGTGTTTACTAAATTCCAGACCTCTTCCTTAATACAATCTCACAACAATTCCACAATAGATTTGGCACATAAACGGGGTTTTATTGTACTCAATACAGAAAGCAACTATTACATTTAATGTAATTGATAACAATTTCATTCCATCTATAACAGCAGGAAAAACTCAGCAATTACAATCTGAAATATTTAATATTTCTAACCTGTAATCAACCACCCTTGGACATCATTTATTGCACAGGAATGACCCCCTTTTTGAGACCCCACGACCAGCGAATAATGAGTACGGCATGTTACCTCTCCAGAGGTACCCTAGAGTTTTCATTTTGGCTACACCATTGTAAGCTCAAGGATGCAAGTTAAAGCCATGTAAACCATAGTGGATGACTTAGTCTAATCATGATCAGTCTCTTTAGTCCCCGTCTCACTATCTCTCGTCCTGGATAGGATTGGAGGTCACATCATGGATCTTTTGAGACACATGATTGTGTGGAGCCACAGGTCTTATGTAGGGGTGATTGCAGTTTGTGGGGCCTAGTCCGAGCCATGTCATGCACACCTATGTCTTCCCACATGGTTAATTTCTATTGAATCGATATGCATCCCTTGGCCATGGTGCACTATCACTTTAGTTCACAACATGGCAGTCTCACAAAGTTATCATCGTTGCACGTATTTTGAGGCAATGCACGAATCTCAATGCACGGGGTCCGGAGGCCAAAAATATAACAATGGCTCAGATTGATCGTATTCATGCATACTTGACATGCCACATTGAAATTTTGGAAAAAGGTCAGGTTGTAAGCAAAAATCAGTTGTCGAAGTGTCCCATAGGCACATTTATGAAGGAAACGTAGCAAAAAGGAGGCCATCCATGACATGCAAAGATAAATTCGGTGGCAAAAGGAAAATAAACCACACTCCAAATAAAACCCATGTCTCGAAATTTGCCAAATCTAGCATTATTACCTGGTTTCTGCAAAGCAAGGTTAAGGGGGAAATTAAAAGGCATATTGAAAATTATTTTCTAAGGTGATAAAAAAAGAGGGAGAATTATTTTATAAAAAGCCCCCTTATCACATGCACTATGGCTAAATGGACAAATGCAAATATCATAAAGTTGAACCCACTTCAAAGGGGCGTATGGTTAAAGATTAAAAAAAGGGGTGAGTGGACAATGATGTCATGGTCCACTACTTACCTTTTCTTGTCTTATTTGAAGACCATCGAATACTATGATAAAGGGAATCTAATCAAAAAAATTATATTAGAAAAGGGGCATCCGTTTATTATTATATTATAAGGTGCCATGTGAGACAAAAGGGGCCCCTCCTTTATACCGAGTCTTAATAAAATTATTGGAGCGAATGTTTTAAAGGGTCCGAAATTGAATCTTCACTAAGGGAGCCATTTTTTTTAAGAACTCACGTAAGTTGTGAAAGGGACCGGCCATCCAGGTCAAACCGTGAGCAATCAAGTTGAACTAACCAAAGGAAGCTGCTACGTTAAAGATAGCCGCCCAGCATGTAAAGCAATCGCTGCCTCTCCAAGTCGTGGCACACATTAACCTATCCGCCACATATAAAGGCAGCCCCCAATTCAGCTAAGTTGGGGCACCACGTCGGCCCCCACTAAATATCGACCTGCATTTAATTAAATTAGTTGTCCCTTAACATTAAATGGTTGATGAAAGGTGAAGTCGTGGACCATTTCAATAGGCAGATTGGTCAAAGGTAAAACTGTAACAAAACCGAGCAGCTAGCCGTTTTGTGGTTGATGCAACTCGTGGCATGTATTAATGACAATCCGGACTTAGAAGAAAACAATAAAGTTTTAACAGATCAAGTGACACTGTTGCAAGAAGTCCTTTTGGAAGCAAAGGCTGAGTGGCAAGGCTTGAAGGATGCCAGGCAAATCAGAGAAGATTCTGCCGTGGAAATTAGAGAGGGGATGAACTCTAAAACACCCAAAGCTGAAGGGAAAACAGATGAACAAGCATACACCCATGGAATGAAAGCAAGGGATGAAGAGAAAGGGTATTTTACAAAAAATCCCAAAACTTGGACACAAGTCATTAGAAATTCTGTTCATAAGAAAAAAGAAACACACAGCCAGGGGGACGACATGCAAGGTAGAGAAAACAAGGAAAGACAAGGCAGAGTAGCGAATGTAATTATCAAAGGTGTGAGAGAGTATGGAAAAAATGAGTGTACTCTTGATCTTGCAAGTGAATTTTTGAAGGACAAGTTGCTTTGGCATGGTCGAATTTGCCAAGCATGGAGGGTTGGTAAGCCTAGTGGCGAGAGAGCTAGGCCCATAAAAGTCATCATGTCAAGCATACGTGACAAGCAAATTCTCCTAAGCAAGAAGCAACTCTTGAGAGGCTCTCGCTTTTTCCTATACGAAGATTTAACTATTAAACAGCAAGAGGAAAGAAGGGAAGAGTTGTCAAAGGTTACGGCAGCAAGGGATGAGGGAAAAAGTGCATGGTTGTTCAAAGGAAAAACTGTTATTGCCTTTTTCGGTCCTCATTCTAAAACAGGACAGCAAGTTGGTAGCCAAGAAGAGACAACAATTTCATTAGCAGGAAAATATGAAACAAGGCCAGTATGGACAAATAGGGGTGAAGACACAACTATGAGTCTTGTAGACCAAAACAAATAGCAATCAAATTACTCCCAGGTTTCCTTAAGATTAGTTTGTTGGAATTGCAGAGGTTATCCTTGGAGGCAGGGACCTGGGTTAGGACCTATCGCAGAAGATAGAGACATAATTTGTCTATTGGAAACACATGAGCATGAAGGGTGCAAGACACCTATGTTTGAAGAGTATGTGAAGATGGCAGTGTGGAACAAAGCAACTGAAAATGGTAAAGGACATGGGGGTATCATGGTCTTAGTGAAGAAAAAAAAGGGTCGTCTCATTCAGTTAGAAAGAGAAGACTCAAATAAACAATTCATTTGGTTTAAGATATCAGAAAATGGTAACATCATCAGGATTGCAACATGTTATTTTGTTCAACAAGTTTCAAAAACTTACAAAAATAGGGGGCTTGACCACAAAGACCCCTTTGCAACCTTAAAAAAAGATATTGCAGCATACTCTCAACTAAGTGAAGTCCTTATAGTGGGTGATTTCAATGCTAGGACAGCATGTGAACAAGCTAGTATTCTTCGTTGTAAGGAAGACTGCAACCCCATTTGGCTTACAGAAGAAAGAAATCATCAGTGGACAAGAGTCTCAGAGGACAACAAAAGATACAATTTTTTGGGGGAACAACTGCTTACTTTATGTGGGGCAATTGACTTAATCATTTGTAATGGGTTGGCTAGATGAGCGAATTCTAGCAATTTCACCTGCAATACTTACAATGGAGAAAGTGTAGTAGACTATGCAATTTGTTCACATGGCTTGTGTGAGAAAATGGAGGAAGTTTTGATTGGTGAACAACTGTGGGAGTTGAAATTTGATCATAAACTGATCTATTTAAGTCTAACTTGGGCTGAACAACAACATGAGAATAAAAATCAGCACATTCAACAACCTCCTTCAAAGGGCAAAATTCTGTTGACTCAAAAAAACTGTAACACCTTCAAAATAGCGCTAAAGAGGTTGTTTAACAAGGAGAAAATTCTGTCCCAGGGCTTGTTGACCGCCTCTCCAACACAGGTGGTCAACTCCATGTGCCATGAAGAGATGCATCATCAGATGCAAATTTGTCGAAGATTTTGGTTCTACAGGGCCTATTTGGCCCCAACACTTCTTTTTGTAACTAGAATTTCTGCACCCCTGCGTGGGTTAATAATGTAATGGGTCTACATGAGTCATGTCTAGGTCAGTTACCTTGGGATCGATTCACTGGGAGAGTTCCTTTCACCGAGGGTATTTTATCCTCAGGTTATCAATTGGGCTTTTCAGCCTTATTGATTTCCCTTGAGTTTTTCCCTCACACTTGCAATAATTCCTCCAAAGTGGTGAATGACGTTTTAGTGGGCTTATCTTTTGGTAACTATTATAGGGAATCATTGTAAATGACCATGCAAGACATCTTAGAAAGTTTTGCGGAATTCCATCAAGTCTAGTATAGTTTTTTTTAATTAATTAATTTTTAATTAAATTTCCCTAAGTTTGGAGGTTTAATTATTTAATTAATTAATTATTTTTTAGCAAAAATTGTAAAAACTAGGTCCTTGGACTTCTGATAGGGGTATTTGTGCTCAAAAAGAAATGGAATAGCACCCCCCACATCCATGGACCAAGTTTCAGCTTGGTCGGACAACTTTTGCTACGGGTTTGTCCACCTAGAATGTCAGTCAGTCAAAAACAACAATTTTAATTGCTAAATCCGAACATAGCAAAAATGTAATTTTCAAAAATGAGTTAAAAGGATGATGTAAAGATGGATAAAGGTGAGAGAGATTTTTCCTAACCTTTCCTAACCTTTCCTAACATTTTCCAACCCTCACATCACCCCCCACCTAGCCATAAAGCAAAAACGTCACTTTTCCTAGAGTGGTGTGCCTTCCTTCTAGAAAGTCTCCAAAAAGTAAAAAAGATAAAAAAAATCAATGGGAGACTTATGCTATCCCTTGGCACGCTTTTCCTAGCCTCCCACTACCTCTTTGCTTCATCCCAATGCCTCTTTACTCCCCCCCTCTTGTGGATCTCCTAGGAAAATTCTTTTTTTGATGGTTGGGCTCATTTTTCTCCCTTGCCACGCATCCCATAAGCCTCACACTACTCTTTTGTGTGACCCCAACATTTCCCACACCAATCTACACCCTAGATCTATGATCTAAACCCTAGATGGTGTGCCCTAGCCTTGGGATCTCATCTTGTGCTTGGTGGTGGACACTTGGCATTGATCCAAGAGAGGTAGGTTTGCCTCTCCAAGTATAAATAGATCATTTTCCTCACTCCCAATTCACCATATCTTGAGCTATTGTTATGCTACTTGATTTCTCTCTCTCTCTCTCTCTTCTTCTTCCATCTTTCTTCCATTCTTTGGCTCTTAGGGTTTTGGAGCAAGTATTTCTCCAATATCCCTTTCTTGTGTAATATAAAGGAGAAACTTTGGAGGATCGTTGGAAGAGCAACAAGTGCTTGGGTTCTTGCAATACATGTGAGGTAAACTTGTATGGTTTGATTTGATTTATGCATAACCTAGATCTTGGGTAAAGTGTTACTTGGGTAGATCTAACAAAGAGTATTCTTGTAGAACTATATATGTGGGATTGCTAGATAGGGTGCAAGTATTTCATCTTATTAGCATTCAGCCATATTATCTTTGTATGCATAGATATTGCTAAGTTTTTGCAGGTTTGGCTTCAAGGATTTCATTGGGAATGCCTTAAGGAAGAGTCCTCCCTTGAGACACATATAAGATCCTCTTTTCTCTATCTTCTTTTCTCATTCTTTCTTGCTGTCCTATCATCTATATTTCAGCTAGCTTAACATGGCATATAGGTCATCTAAATCTACTTTTTCTATAAAATTTTCTATGTGAAAAATTTCGACCAAAAATATAAATTTTTCATCTTTGCTTGTTGTGTGTAGCATTTCCAGCGAGTATACCTTGTTGGTTTTTGCAGGTTCAGATCTGGTTGAGAGGGTTATGCTACTCCAAAAACATCCACACAACACTCCAAGACCATTTTTTTCAAGTGGGTAACATTCTCAACCTTCCTCTTCACTTCTTCTTGCTTCTTGGGCATACTTTCTTTCACTTCTTGCTGATTTCTAGTTGCTCATAGTGTGGGAGAAGGATTGGTACGGCCTACCTCCCAGATGTGAGTTTGGTTTAAGATCTAGCTTTGAATTTCCATTTCTAAATCACTCTCCTAAGCTAGGACGTGGGGTTTGTGAGCTTCTTCTCTTGCTTGCTTACCTTGCTTGCTTGCTTCTTCTCTTGCTTGCCTTGCCTTGCTTCTTCTCTTGCTTGCCTCTCTCTTGTCTCTTATTCTCTTTCTTTCCGAGCTATCTTCTAAAGTTTAATAATTACCAACACTTTGGGAGATACCCCTAAGAATTGTAGGTTAAGAACAATGGCAACGATCTATTTGTGCTTAAATGGTTAAAATAATCTAGATTTAGATCTATCACACATTAATCTTTAAATTTAAGCCCTTGAGACACAATCAACTTATTTAGATCTAGTTGCATGTTATATCTATTTTTAAAGATTATCTCTTTTACGTGCTCTAATTCAACACATTAAGTGGTTTATGTTTTAATGCTTAAGTAAATTGGTTGTCTTTCCATGGTTATTAGATGAATACATCGTGAAATATGCCTCTCTAACTAAGAGGGAGTGTTAATGTTTGAAACTTCCTGAAACATTCTCTAGATTGGGCTACAGACTAAGGGAGATGGGATACATTTATCACAAAGGTGCACTTGTGGTAAATGGGCCTAAGACTAGTCCTTCCTTGATCATGACAAGGAATAATATGGACTCGAGTGCTTGAAGTGCTTTCCACGTAATAGGTTAGCATTAAGCCGACATTCACTCATAAGTGTGTGCATGGTGAAGATCTTGGTATAGTCTTTGTCCTATTCATGGCGATTTGACAAAGGAATGATAAAGACTCAGATGCTATATGTTATTACGTGCAGAACCAGAGTGAGCCTGAATTAATTGACTCAGAGGGAGAGCCACAAAAGGAGTTTCTCCTGAGTTCGGTGGCTCAGAGGGAGAGTCGCAGAAGGATTTTCTCCTCGGTTCAGGTGGGAGAGAGATGTCTCCCAAGACTGACAGACAAGTGTCATGAGTCTAGGGTGAAGTTTGTATACTTCAAAGACAAGAGTGGCATGTTGCAGAATGTCTCCTTCGTTGAGAGGGAGTGTTGATGTTTGGACAACATCGGGAAGACATTCTCTAAAGATAATAATTAATAACATAATTATTATTGATTATTAAATATAGTATATAATAAGTAAATGATAATAATAAATAGTTATTGATTATTCAAGGGACGCATCCTCTCATGGATGGTTACCTTATGTTCCATATATATGGAACACTCATTATTGTAATAATATATTGAATATGTCTCATATCTCATATGAATAAAAACCAACATAGACCTTGTTGTCCAGGGCTTTCATTTACATGCTTATGATTTTTCACTAGCATTTCATTTCAAGTTGAGCATTTACTTTCAAGATCATTGTGGTTAAAGTGGTTTTTCTGTTCAAGGGCAAGCTTCTATCAAGTTGCGCACCATCTCTTTGGGGCACTTGGTAAGTGGTTTCCCCCCTTGCTTCAGAAGTTGCGCACTTCCTCTTGTTGGCTCTTTCATCTTTAGAAGTTGCGCACGTGTTCCTTTTTCCAACGTTTCCAAGTTCATGCTTTATGGTTAGTTAGTTGTCTTGTTCTTTGGCTATAGTTTATCTCTTGTTGTATATCTATCTAACTCATCTTTTTTTATTGTTGATATTGTGACTTACCTTTACATTGTATATTTGTCATTGCTTTATTTCATCTTGTAACTTAGTGTATAGTTATTCTTTGTAATTAGATCTTTCAATTCTTTGTAATTCTTGTAATTCTCTTGTATAGACTTAATTGACCCCCTTGCCCAATCTTTAGGCACTAGTCTTAGTTGACCTTAGGGAAAGGTTTTGACCGTCATTGAAATTGTGCATTGCATTGTTGCTTGCCATATAGGTTAGATTTCCCCCTAACTTAACAAAACTAAAATTAACTCCTAGACTTCACCTAACAACTCACATAGTAAATAGGGTCTACCCCCCTTGGCTTTCCTAGGAGTAAGCCTAGACGGAAGAAGTCCAAATCGAGGTGACAAGTGGGTTTGGACTAAGGCATTATGCCTCCATGGACACACCAAGTGGATTGAGACTTTTCTACATTTGTAGGTGTGTATAAGGACGACAACATCTTTGGCGCTGTTGCCGGGGATAAGTCTTTTATCCTTGGTCTAAACGACTTAACTTAATTTATTCTTCTAAAACTAAGTAATAAATTTCTCCCTAATTTTTTTTTTTAACTTGGGTTGGTTTTTCATTGTTTTCTTACTCTCCAAGTGGAGACTCCATTTGAACAAATTTTGAAGTATACTACCGGGAGCAATCCTCTTGCTCCTTGTAGGCTACTTGAAAATCTTGGAGACGAAGCAATCTCTGATATCCATCTCTTGTTGTACATAATAATCCTACAACTTTTTGTTTTCCTTCTTGTTTTTTGCTTTGTTTGATGCTTCTTGTTTGCTTGAAATAAACTTGGTCATCTAGCGACTCCACTTGAAAATAATTTGACAAAGTATTCTTCAAGAAGGAACTCACGTCTTGTTTATCTTCATCCTTGAACTTGAAAAGGTTTTTGGATGAGGTTAGCCAATTTTTCTTCTCGTTGGATACTTAGTAACTCTTGGGCCCAGTCCTTTTCTTAAGACCTTTTGGTTTAATGATCTAGTTTAGAAATGAATCTAGATAAATTTTATAATCCTCTTGATTTTTCAGGAATAGTTGGTTATCCTCATGATATATCTGAAGATGTTATTGAAAACTTGCGTGATTTTCATAATTATGGTGATGCGAGTGCTCATATCAGGGCCTTTGGGCAATGTATTGATGAATGGTGTGATCCACCTATTTGTGAGGATGTCTTAATGCAATTGTTTGTCATGACTCTTTGCGAGGATTAGTTTCATGATTCAGAGGATAATGAGTTCAAGACCATACGGGACTTGATGCATGTGTTTTTAGAACAGTGGGGGGATGATCAGATTGAAACTTACAATGAATTGGTTGATGCTTTTATGAAAAAATGACAGGAGAAGAATCTTTCAGATATTGGAACAGTCAATTCAGATGTAAAGATAGATACTTCACCAGATTCCATTGAGGAACTTAAAGAAATCATTGAGACCATGCAGTTTTCCCATGCAGAACAGTTTGAGGCCATGGAAGATCAATTAGAGATCATGGAAGCTAACCTTGTCAGTACAGATGCTTGTATTGAGTATCCGAACCCTATAGAGCTTGAGCTTCATAGTGAACAAGAAAGGGAAGTTCATAGGGAAATTTCGAATGGATCCATAGATGAGTCAGTAACCGATCTTGAGGAGATAAAGGAATTTGAGTTTGAAGTTGTTGAATATCTAGATGATCCAAATCCCCACCCTCCTCCTGAAGAACCCATCTCTTTAAGGGAGAACTTTGACAACCTTGATGAAAACAGTGAAATGGTTCTTTTGACATGTTCATTTCCAACCTCTCAACCAACAAATGGCGTAATACAGGATAATGTGAGAATGGGAGGCAACTTCGGTTCATCAAATTCATATCATTATGAGCAGGGGTTGACTTTCCATCATGAATAGAGGAAGATGCAGCAAGGTATCAAAATTTTACACGTCTTGTCAAACTCTAATGTTTGGTTGAATAGAGGAAGATGCATGATTCTTGGTTGGTTCTTTCTCACACGAAAATCCCAATTGATAAAACTTGGAAAAGGGTCTTCAACGAGTCATCCTGGACAGGGATGTTTCAGACATTTTGGGGTTTCATTCCATCCATTGCATGGTTGGTCCTAATTCTTTCCATCTTAGCCATTTGGATGGTGGTGTTGACCGCCTCTCCAACACAGGTGGTCAACTCATGTGCCATGAAGAGATGCATCATCAGATGCCATTTTGTCGAAGACTTTTGATTCTACAGGGCAGTGTTTGGCCCCAACACTTTATTTTGTAATTGGAATTTCCGCACCCCTGCGTGGGTTAATAATGTAATAGGTCTGCATGAGTCATGTCTAGGTCAGTTAACTTGGGATCGGTTCACTGGGATCGGTTCACTGGGAGAGTTCCTTTCACCGAGGGTTTTTTATCCTCAGGTTATCAATTGGGCTTTTCAGTCTTATTGATTTCCCTTGAGTTTTTCCCTCACACTTGCAATAATTCCTCCAAAGTGGTGAACGACGTTCTAATGGGCTTATGTTTTGGTAACTATTATAGGGAATCATTGTAAATGACCATGCAAGACATCTTAGAAAGTTTCGCGGAATTCCGTCGAGTCTAAGTTAGTTTTTTTTAATTAATCAATTTTTAATTAAATTTCTCTAAGTTTGGAGGTTTAATTATTTAATTAATTAATTATTTTTGAGCAATAATTGTAAAAACTAGGTCCTTGGACTTTTGATAGGGGTATTTGTGCTCAAAAGAAATGGAATAGCACCCCCTACATCCATGGACCAAGTCTCAACTCAGTCGGACAACTTTAGCCATGGGTTTGTCCACCCGGAGTGTCATTCAGTCTAAAACAACAATTTTAATTGCTAAAGTCCAAACATGGGAAAATGTAAAAATTGTAATAATGAGTTAGAGAATGTGAAAAGGAGAAATGATGGTTAGAGAGAGACCCCTAAGCATAACATAACCCTCTCAACCTTTTTCAACCTATTCTAACCCCTTACCCACCTTCTACACTCAAAAGTCACGCCCCCCTAGGGGGATTGACGTTTTTCCTTTTTAATTTATTTTTTGGCTTGAGTGTGGCCCCCTCTCTTGAGCTTTCACTCCCTTTAGCCTCCATGTCACCCCTAGAGGTGACACCACTCCCTCCACCTCACTCTTTCCTTTCAATTTATTGTTTTTCACCCTTGTGGAGCACCTTCCAAGGAAGTTACACCCCCTTTGTGTCTCTCCAATGAAAAATCGTTTTTATTGGTTGAAGGCTCTTCCTCTTGCCCTAGCACGGATCTTACAACCTCTCTCATGACTTTGTATGATCCCAACCTCACCACACCCATCTCTCACCCTCCTTTTCCTTTACCTTATCCCAGGAGGTGCGCCCTCCAAGAGGAGTTGCGCCCTCCCTCTTCTTGAAACTCCAAATAATTTTTAAAAATTATTTGTGTCTCTTCACTTACCTTGGCATGGATCCCATGCCTCTCACACACCTTTTGCTTGATCCAAACCATTTTTCCTTTTTTCTACACCCTAGATCTATTGTGCAAACCCTAAGTGGTGTGCCCTAGCCTTGAGATCTACTCATTTGCTTGGTGATGGACACTTGGCTTAGATCCAAGAGAGGTAGGTTTGCCTCTCCAAGTATAATTAGATCTCATTTCTCTCTCTCAACTCACCATATCTTGAGCTATTGTTATGCTACTTGATTTTCATCTCTCTCTCTCTCTCTCCATTATTCCATTTTTCCATTCTATGCTCTTAGGGTTTTGGANTATTTTCTCTCCAAGATCTATTTTCTTGAGTAATAATAAAGGAGAAACTTTGGAGGATAACTAGAGGAGCAATGCGTATGCTTGATCTTCTTATGCTTGTGAGGTAATATTGTATCAATTTCTTTGGCTGATTGCAACTTTTGATCTTAGGTAAAGGGTTATCTAAGTAGATCTATTAATGCGTATGCTTGTGGGTTTATATATCTTGATGTATTAGATAGGATTGAAGTGTCATCTTATTTATTTCCTCAACATATTATCTCTTGTATGCACATCACTTAAAGAGTTTTGCAGGTTAATACTTCAAGGGTTTCATTGGGAACTCCTTCAAGGAGAAGAGTCTCTTGAGGCACTCATACACTCCACTTCTCTAGCCCTTTACTCTTCATCTATATTGTTGTTCATTCACTTTCATTTTCAGCTAGCATAACATGTTTAGATAGGTCATTTATATACACATATACTCTCTTGTTCTTGTGGAAAGTTCTTGCCCTAAAAAGCAAGGGTTTTCCTTCATTTTTCTTGGTTGTGTGTAGCTCTTCTAGCAAGCATAGTGTGTTGGTTTTGCAGGTTCCAGATATGATTGAGAGGACTATTGGCTGCCCAAAGGACATCCACACAAYACTAGAAGGCCCTCCAAGGGGTTTGGTAGCTATCTCTCAACYCTACCTTTCAAATTTTTGTCATTTTGGTACATTTTTGCCTCTTTTTCTTGCTTGTGGTGGCTTACGCTCTTAGAGGAAGAAGTGGTACGGCCTTCCTCTTTGTGTGAGCTTGTTGGGTAGTGTAGATCTAGCTAGGGTTTCATTTTTAACACTTTTGCTTTTCCTTCTAGCTAGGACGTGAGGTTTAGAAGGTGAGGAGCACCTTCTCAACCTAGGACGTGGGGTAGGTTTGTCTCTTGCTTGCTTGCTTGGTTTGTTAGTCTACTTCTTTCTCTCTCTATATATCTTTACTTGTTTGCCCTAATCTCTAAATCTTAAAAGAACTTAACCTAACTAAGCAAAACTTAATTAATTGTCTACCTAGTTGGGAGAGGAATACCCCAATAGGTAAGGTTAAGTGGTTGATGATGTGATTAATGATCTATGGATTAATGCTATCATTGTTTTAGATTTAGCTCAAACACATAATAATTGTCTTAAGCCTATTGGGAGGCATAATAAGTAACCTAACTAGATCTTCACTTGCTTAGTTAATCTTCAAGTCTTTTCTTCATGCACTTGTTTTAGATCTTAAATGCCTTAATCTCTAAGTGATTGAATAAGTGAATGGTTTATCTCTCTATTGCTTATATCTATTGGAAGCCATTTGCTTGGGCTTGAATGTTGCTAAATGGTTAAGTAGGCAAACACACATTAAATTTTCTTTCCATCTCTTGAAGGCAAGTTGTCCTTGCTATTGTGGTTTTTCTTTCATAGCAAGCTCTTATGTGCATGTGATAACTTGAAACTTTTTCAGCCATCTTTATTTGCTTTACATGTGTTCACAATTTTAATTGCATAAGCTTGAAGCAACACATTTTTAAGCTCATAACAGTTTCGGCCATATCACTAAATCACACTTTAAAACTTAAAAGTGTCTTAAAATCTTCAAAACACTCTAATAATCACCTAAAAGTCTACCTAATCCACATATATACTCAATAGACTATTTAGGGTACCTTAAACCACCATCTTCACCATCTAAAACGGGGCTTGAAGAAAACAACGGAGAGTGTAGGCAGAGGACTGTCTCACAACGCACAGGATGTGTCCTCTCCGGGAAGTACTCTTGTTTTGGGCTGACTTGTGAAGCTAGGGTAGCAACACTTATTGAGCATCCGACAGTTATTTGGCAATAGAAGGAGGAGGCTTTGGTGAAAGCTTAATAAAATTTGACAATTCTTAAGAAAGCCTAATAACTAAACCTTGGACCAATTATAATAAACACTTGGTGGGTTGAGTAATCAAGAGTGTGGGTAATCTTCATCAAACTAAATAACATTTGTGCTTAAAACTTCTAAATCTTCTTGATGATATTGATGTGTTGATGATGGACTCATAATTGTGATGAATTGTTGATGTTGATGCTTTAGTCTTTGGTATCTTGCACACATATAAGTAAGACGTGGTCAGCTTGCTCTTGTATCATTGTATCTTAGCAATCTTTTGTGAATAAGTGTATCTAATATTCTTTATTCTTTTGTAATCTTGTAAGTAACTTGTAATCAACTTGTAACGAAACACCCCTTAACATAGTTGACCCCTTGCCCAATCTTTAGGCACTAGTCTTAGTTGACCTAGGAAAAAGAATTGCTTTACATGCTAACCCTTGCACCTTGCATTGTTGCCTTAGCATCATAGGATAGATCCTCTCTAACCTTTAGAAATTAAAACTAACTCCTAGAACTTAACTTTAACACATCTAGTAACTAAGGTCTACCCCCTTTGACTTCCCTAGGAGTAAGCCTAGACGGAAGAGGTTTCGGTCAAAGTGACAGCGTGGGCTGTGAACCTAGGCATTGTGCCTCCAAGGACACACTAAGTGAGCCGGACTTAGCTCACGTTTGCAAGTGTGTATAAGGATGGCAACAGGTGGATCCTGAAGCTCTTTCTCAAATGTTGGCCACTTGGTGTCCAAAGGGGCACCCTTTGTATCGTATTTATAACCCTTCTCCTTTCTTTTAGTTTTGTATTATTTCATTTCATTATATAATTATGTTACTTAGGTTATTCATTGCATCATAGTTTCATTTATGTAATTGTTGTATATAGTGATTTCATTTATGTATAGCATTTCATTTATTTATTTTCTACATGTATTTATGTTGGGTATTGGTGAGCACTTTGTTTTGTAGATTCTGAAGTTCTCGCATGCTCTCCTTCCCAAAGAAAGATCAAACACGCATCCCCCTGTGGAGCCAAATGTTGACCACCTATTTCGACTAGGGGGTCAACTCCATGTGCCATGAAACTATGTACCTGATGGTGAAACAAAGTTGAATACTTTTTGGTTCTACAAGGTAATTTTTGCCCCCAACACTTCTTTTTGTAATTGGAATTTCCGCTCCCCTGTGTGGATAATAATGTAATGGGTCTGCATGGATCATATTTTAGGTTAGTTACCTAGGAATTTATCACTAGGGAAGTCCTTTCATCCAGTGTTTTTTTTCCTCAGGTAATTGATTTGGCCTAACCAGCCATTTTAATTACCCTTGAGTTTTTCACTACCAATAATCCTCCAAAGTGGTGAAAGGCATTCTAATGATCGATCCCAAGGGGTGACTAGGGTCCAGGAATATTGTAAATGACCATGCTAGACATCTCCTAGAGTCTTGCGGAATTCCTTCGAGTCTAAGTATTTTTTTTTTTTTTTTTTTAAATTACCCAATTATGGGTAATTTTAATTAAATTTGATGTAAAAATGTAAAAATTTGTTCCTAGGGGATTTTGATAGGGGTGTGAATACTCAAAAGAAATGCCAAGAGACCCCCTACACCCTTGGACCAAGTTTCAACTCATTTGGAAAAGTTTTGCTAGGTCTTTGTCCATGAGAAGTCCAAGTCAATCTAGAGTCAGCATTTAATTGTTTTAATTTGGCTAAGTAAAAATGCCAAAGATTGTAAAAAAGGAATAAAGTTATGAGAGAGAGTGGGAAAGATTTCCTAAGCTTTTTCCTAAGTTGGAAAAGTAATTTTCCACTTAAAGAACCCCCCCTTGCTTAGCCAACATCTTAAAGTGGTGTTCCCTTGCTAATTGACATGTGGGAATTAAAAAGTTTAAGTGAAACAAACCACCTAAACCCTAAATTTGCCCTCCTTGGTGTTTAACTTAATGTTTGACCATAGGAAAAGGTGTTTTCCCCCTTCCCTCACTCAACCCTCAAACCCTAACTCACTACCAAAACCCTAAAAGAGATACTTCCTTGACTTTGTCTATTTCTCTTGGATCTGTGACACTTGTAACTCATCCAAGAGGGGTCTCTCTCCATTCCCAAGTATAAAAGAATGCCTACCCCCCTCACTTCACACATCTTTTTTCTCAGAGCAAGTTTATGTTGCCCAAATCTCTCTCTCTCTCTCTCTCTCTCTCATTTCTTCTTGTAAGTTTGTTGCAAGTATTCACATGCATTTTTTATTGAATGAAAGGAAGCTTTGGAGGAATACCATCTTGGCATTGGGAATCTTCATGATGCTATGCATATTTTATTGAGGTGATATTTCTATTGTTCTTGTGTGTTTTTTTTCTTGTTTTACCTAGCCTAGATTAAGAGATCTAAAGCAAAGTATTTTTCTTGGTAAAATAAGTATAAGTATTTCTATTTGTTTTAGTGTAGTATTTTTAATAGAACTGGTAAAGTATTTACTTGTTTATTAGATCTACTCACCTCTTGATTGGTTTTGTAGCAAGTTTGGCACCATTTGCAGGTCACGAAAGTGTTGGAACAAGTAGATTTCAGATCTGGAAATCTACTTGTCTAGCCTACATTAGCCTCTAAAAATTTATGTTCATTTTCTTCATTATTTCCTATTGATTTGAGGCATTTTCTGTTTTGAAATAAGCTCTAAAAATATATTTTTTTGTTCAGATTTTACATATTACACTAACAAAAATTTCGGAGTTGTTTTGAGTGTTTTTTACAACATTTCCAGAGAGCATTAGTTTGTTGTTTTTTGCAGGTTTTCGCCAGAACAAGGGGAGGTGCTGCCCATTTTGTGCCTCAAAACACTCCAAAAGAGCCTCCCAAGTAAGGGTTTTGGATACCCACTTCTTCTCTTCTATATTTTTCATTGTAAGCAGCCCAAAGAGAGTCTCTTGGGTTTGCATTTCTTTAAGTATTTTAATTTTCTGCAATTTATTTATTTGTTTGCCTACACCTGGCAAAGAGGTTTGGCTTTGCCACCCATGCTAAATCATAAGGCTAGGACTTAGAGTTTATTTTCTGTTTTAAGCTTTTATTTTTGTTGCCCCACTTGTCCTTAAGACAAGGTTGAATGGCTAGGATCTTGTCTTTATTTTCCAAGCTCTTATTTACTTGCATTCTTTAATTCTTTTTCCTACACCTAGAAAAGAGGTTTGGCTTTGCCACCCATGCTACAACGTAAGGCTTGTCTATAGTTTAGTTTGTTTTCCTTTCCTATTGTCTATAGTTGTTTAATCTCTAGTTTCTCATTCTTTACTTTGTCTACATTGCAAAGTCACTTAATATTGCTATCTCTTGCTTAAGTTGTGCATCTATCTAATAAATTCAATATCTTGTATCTGAAGCATAGATCTTACACTTTGCAATTTTATTTTAAGTTCTTCATAATTTTCTATCTAGACTAGGAGGATCAATTTATCTAGTCTAAATAGGCACCTTTGACTGGTACAACTTTCGCCACCAAAAAGGAGGTTTGTGGAGGCTACAAGGGGTGCTAAGTCAGGGATGACTTCACGGCACTAGGTGTCCCCATTGCTTGAGCGCCCAAGTTTTCCAGGTTGACTTGTGGAGCTAGTGTAGGGCCTTGTTTTCCCTACTTCTTGAGCACCCAGCAATCATTTTGGCCAAAGCGGTAAGAGTCTAGGGGTAGTCACATAGCTTATGTTGGTTTCACATTAGCTTAGGCCCCCTAATCAAAGAGAGACTCTTAAAACTTATCTAAAATTTACCTAATACATTACACAACACTTGCTCTCCATTTTCAACATCTTTTAAGTTGTGTAAACCTTGTTGTTCAAGTTCTCTTTTACATGCTCATGGTTTGATTCATCTCTATCTTTCATTGCAAGCATTTCATTTCAAGTTGTGTAGACCTTGTTGTTCAAGGCTTTCATTTACATGCTTATGGCTTTTCACTAGCATTTCATTTCAAGTCGAGCATTTACTTTCAAGTTTATTGTGGTTAAAGTGGTTTTTCTATTCAAGGGCAAGCTGCTATCAAGTTGCGCACCATCTCTTTGGGGCACTTGGTAAGTGGTTTCCCCCCTTGCTTCAAAAGTTGCGCACTTCCTCTTGTTGGCTCTTTCATCTTTAGAAGTTGTGCACTTGTTCCTTTTTCCAGCTTTTCCAAGTTCATGCTTTATGGTTAGTTAGTTGTCTTGTTCTTTGGCTATAGTTTATCTCTTGTTCTATATCTATCTAACTCATCTTTTGTTATTGTTGATATTGTAACTTACCTTTACATTGTATATTTGGCATTGCTTTATTTCATCTGGTAACTTAGTTTATAGTTATTCTTTGTAATTAGATCTTTCAATTCTTTGTAATTCTTGTAATTCTCTTGCATAGACTTAATTGACCCCCTTAACCAATATTTAGGCACTAGTCTTAGTTGACCTTAGGGAAAGGTTTTGATTGTGTGCATTGCATTGTTGCTTGCCATATAGGTTAGATTTCCCCCTAACTTAACAAAACCAAAATTAACTCCTAGACTTCACTTAACAACTCACATAGTAAATAGGGTCTACGGCGCTACCCCCCTTGGCTTCCCTAAGAGTAAGCCTAGACGGAAGAAGTCCAAATCGAGGTGACAAGTGGGTTCGGACTTTGGGCATTGTGCCTCCAAGGACACACCAAGTGGATTGAGACATTTCTACATTTGTAGGTGTGTATAAGGACGGCAACACAACCATTAGGGCTGCAGCAAATCATCTTGTTTTCTTAATTTTAACTTGCAATTTGACCGTGGAAATTTTCTAGTAAGCCATTGTTATTATTCTATTGCTAATTGGTGAACTTTTGGTTGGATTACTTGCTCTTTTTCATGGTTAAAAGTTGCTTCTGTAGCAAATCACTGCTACAGCCACTTGGCTGTCATAAATATACTCTAAAACTTATCATTACAGCCATCTAATACCACTAAAGTTGTGTTAAAGTGTTGAGAACTTATCTACATGTTTTATGCTTCATAACTCAACTAATCTTTGATGCTTTAAGTGGTCAAATCTGTGGTAGTTACTTGATTTCATTTCTAATATATATTTTTGTTGACTGCTGCAATTAGGGACAGCAAGCTTAACTTGCTTGTCCACCTAACATATACTGCGTACAGTTGGTTTTTCTTGTGTCTCGGGTAGGTACAAACACTCTCAGCAGGTACCCAAGGACTTGGCAACCTTAAACCACTCCCGAGACTCATTCTCAAGCCTTCTTCCATCTAGCAACTTGACCTATAGGGGCTTTCATTTCATCATCTCACTTTCCATCTCATTTCCCCTAGGGTCACCTGGGATTCCCCCCTTGTGGTGATTTCATCATCACTAAAGTGACGGAAATACCTATCTAAGGTGACAGTGTGTAGGTGTTCTCTTAGTTGTCGCCATATTGTGGTTTGGGTCGGGCTTTGCCCATCCTACAACTTGTGCGATAACAGAACCAAAATACTATAGTCCATAGAACCCTTCAGCCTAATAGGATGTTATAGATAAACTAGAGTCACCGGAATAATAACCGACTCAAACCAATTGAGGTTGGAGCAGATTATCATTAAGTCAGGTGGATTTACCAGGTATTCCATAACAAGAGGGATTTCCACGCAAACAACTGAGTAGATAATTAAATAAATAGTTCAAAGAAAAATATGTGAAAAAAAAATTGGAATTTTGGGAATGTAGCATTAAGGGGGTGTTGACCGCCTATTCAACTAGGAGGTCAACTCCATGTGCCATGAAGTAATGCATCATCAGATGCTAGTATGTAGAAGACAGTTTGGTTCTACTAGGCAATTTATGCCTCCAGCACAAATTTTGTAAGCGGGATTACCGCACCCATGCGCGGGTTTATAATGTAATAAGTCTACATGGATCATGTTAGGTCAGTTGCCTTAGGGTTTCTTCATTAGGAGAGTTCCTTTCACTGAGTGTTTTTTATCCTCATGAGGTTAATGTGGCCTAACCAGCCGGGTTAATCTCCCTTGAGTTTTTCACTCCCACCCAATAAATCCTCCAAAGTGGTGAAAGGCGTTCTAATGAAGTTATTCCTAGGTAGCCAGTGTTAGGAATGTTGTAAATGACCATGTAAGACAGCACGCGAAATTTCGCGGAATTCCGTCAAGTATAGCTAGGTTTTTTTTAAGGTTCTGAATTAATTAATTGATTAATTAATTAATTAATTCTGGGTATTTAATGTAAAACTTAGGTCCCGGGATTTGTAATAGGGGTATTTGTACCCAAAAGAAAGATAATGAGACCCCGTAAAACTGTGGACCAAGTTTCAACTCAGTCGGACAAGTTTTGCTAGGTTTTTTGTCCGCTTAGGAGTTTTTCGGGAAAACGACGGTTTTAATTGCCAAACCCAGGACATGGGCAAATGTCAATTTTGTAATAATG
>SNQJ01S0008844.1:183653-195451 GCA_010110895.2 Picea sitchensis | reverse complement strand
TAATTATTTAACTTATTAAATGTATTATTTTATTTTATTATTATACTAACCTAACTACACTTAATTTAATTACTAACATTATTAATCTATTTACTAACTTAAAAAAATAACTTAATTACTAATTATTAATAATTAATTAATTAATCTAATTATTAATTACCTTATTAAACTAATCAAACTACTAACCTAATGTTTTTTATCCTAAGATTGTTTATTGCAATGTAGGGACGAAAATGGCGAAGGGGTGAAGAAGTGAAGGATGAGGGAATGAAGGGCGCAGCAAGGTGACAAAGGATCGGGCAAGGTGATGAAGGATCTGGTGAAATGGATGGAGGGGGAAATGGAATCAACCGAGCCCAACAAGCCAGATGTCCTCATCATGGGGGAAATACCAAATAAACAGTTGAAGAATCAAGTTACCTATGATTATAGGACCCCAACACAATCTATATTAAAAAATTATGTATGGGATGTTGTTCCAAGACCAGAGGGAAAGTCCATAGTGACCTACAAATGGATTTACAAAATCAAACATACTATTGATGGAAGCATTGAAAAATACAAAGAAATATTTGTGGCCAGAGGGTTTTCACAAATAGAGGGAGTCGACTATGACGAGACTTTTGCACCTGTAGCCAGATATACCTCCATCCGATCTATCATTGCACTATCTGCTTCTGTGGGTTGGAAGCTACATCAGGTGGATGTAAAGACAACTTTTCTCAATGGTGAAATTGAGTAAGAAGTTTGTATTGAGCAGCCAGAAGGTTTCGTTATACACAACGAAAAATCGCATGTATGTAGGTTGAAGAAAGCCCTATATGGACTAAAACAAGCACCACATGATTAGTATGAGAAAATGGGTGGATTTCTGATGAGTTTGGGCTTCAACAAAAGTGCAGTTGATCCAAACTTGTATTATCACATTGATGACAATGAGTGTCTGATTTTGGTCTTATATGTGGATGATGTTTTCCTAACCGGTTCAGAGAGACTCATTGCTGAATCCAAGAAAGAATTAACTTCCAAATTTGAAATGAAGGATTTGGGCCTAATGCATTATTTCTTGGGACTAGAAGTATGGCAAAGAACAGATGAAATTTTCCTAAGTCAAGGAAAATATACTATGGAGATACTGAAAAAAGTTCAAAATGACAGAATGCAAATCCATGCCTACTCCAATGGTAATGGATTTAAAGAAAATGAGTGGCACTGATTCAGGAGACGTAGATCCACATTTATACCGACAACTGATTGGATCTTTGATGTATATGGTTAACATGAGACCAGACATTTTCTATGCAGTGAATGTGCTTAGCCAGTTTATGAGTCAACCAAAACATACACATTGGATAGTTGCAAAACATGTATTAAGATACTTACAAGGCACAATTGGTTATGGCCTGAGATATGCAACCAATGTGGACTTAAGCCTGCAAGGATATGCCGATGCAAATTGGGCAGGAAGTGCGGTAGATAGAAAGAGCACCTCAGGTTGTTGCTTCACCTTAGGATCAACCATGGTTTCCTGGTGTAGAAGAAAACAAAGTTCTGTGAATTTAAGCACAGTAGAGGCAGATTACATTGCACTAAGTGTGGCAGTTCGAGAAGATGTATGGCTTCGTAAACTTCTGATTGACTTGTTCGATCATGATATGGATCCGAATACTATTCATTGTGACAGCCAAAGTTGTGTAAAGCTCTTCGAGAACACAATGTTTCATGACAAATCAAAACACATTGAAATCAAGTATCACTATATCAGATACATGGTGCAGAGAAAGACAGTACATGTGCAGTATCTTTCTACTCATGAACAAATTTCAGATATATTCACTAAACCACTTGCCAAGACAAATTTTGAGTATTTTCGTGAGAGACTTGGCCTAGTGTAAAATGCCTCTGTAGTTGAGAGGGAGTGTTGATGATTGCAGCTATGTGATATATTCTCTAGATTACAAACCTGTGAGATGTGGATCATTGCAGCTATGTGAGTCTTTCTCTCAGCTTACAAACCTGAGAGAAATCCCCTAAGAAGGGTACGTGGTTCCTGCCTAAGACAAAGCTAGGAACGTAGAGATGACCTCCTCCATTCAGAGAGTTGAGAAGAAATCCATATGATTATCCAGTGGGAAAAGTGATATGTTGAGTTAGACGTTCCTGTGGATGAGCACAAGGTGAACGTGTGAAATCCCAAAGTGTTGGGTGCATCGTCATGTGAACAAGAAATGAAGATGATGTATTAGCCTCCTCTGAGAAGCAGAGTTGATGAGAAAAATCCAGATGATTCTCCTGTGTGAGGTAGTGGGAAAGAAGATCTATAGGGTGGACGTGCTTGTGGACGAGAACAGGTGAACGTGTGAAGATCTGGTTCTTCTGTGTAATGTAGTGAGCCAGAGATATGACATCCCTATGGATGTGCCCCTAGTGGATGAGCACTAGTGGGTGTGCCAGATCCCTTGCTATATATTGTTCAAGAGTCAGACATGCATGTAACCCTAATTGTTATGTAAAGGGTACAGGTCGGCCCCACCTTAATGTGATTAGTAATAAATGTAAAATATAATTAATCTGGTTAATATTAATTATAATGTCACTTAGAGAGTTCGACCCTATTGTGCCAATAGACACTTCTGTTGATAGGACAAGTCTAATATAAGTAAAGGAAGATTCCCCATTGTGGAATCATATCCTTCACATAAGTTTGGAAATTTCAGAAAGTAAATTCTATTGGGAAAAGTGTGCACCTCTCTTGGGTGCTAGTCTTCTAGGGTTTGAGCACCCTCTTGTGTGCTAGGTATTTCTTGGTGGTGAAGGTCTTTCTCTTGAAGAATATAGCAAAGGATTTGGTTGGGTTTTCTTCCCTTGTCTTGAAGAATATAGCAGTGATTTGGTTGGCTCTTCTTCCCTTGTTGAGAAGGGTTTCCCGTGGATAATTTCCTTTGTGTTCTTGTGCATGGTGTTTCTTCTTGGTGGATCTTATTGCTGTAACATTATTGTCTATGGTTAAGACAAATGGTAAAATGAGCGAACTTCATGCTTAACCTAGCTTATTGAAAATTCAACACATGATACAATCAACCGTAGAGATATGGAAAGATCTCCCTAGTATGGACGCAAATAAATGTTGAGGAAAAGGTAGGAAGAACATTACTCAAACATTTTCGCGATCTTGCTAGGCTAAGGTAAGATAAGTTGGATTGTTACCCTGAGTTTATAGCCTTTAAATCAAAAACAATCACTTGATCCACATGTAATATGCACTAAGCACTATAATGATTTTATATGTTATATGCAATTGTGAAAAAGGAAGAAAGAAAAGATACATAAGTGTGCATTGTGAAAAGAGACGAATAAAAGTAAAATCCTAACAATATCATTAAGATACGATGTGAAACCGAATCAAAAACACATTTCTATGATTTTATTTTATTCTGAGATACAAAGCAAAATTATATTTACAAACCTCTCCGAGGGTGGGACAAAAGTCATATTTAGAATTCTCTAATGGACACCATACAAAAAAACTTTGACAACAAAGAAAACAAAGCCAAAGATATGGATCATCTTGCCATAAAAGTGTTGTCACTTGAATCTACAAAATACTCTTTATCAGACATGAAATATAATCCATAAACAAACAAGAACACATAGACTACCAAAGAAAGATCATAAACTTTTAGAAACAAGTCGTTGAAAGATAAGATCAAGCTTTAACTCCTGCTTCCTTCAATAAGACCATGGTTTCATCAATATGGTTTAGCTTCTAGTGTCCCGAATGAATGAAGACAGTGCGAGACCACGAAAGTATTATGACCTTATAATGTAAGTTCCCTCCTTCTTCTCCCTTGTCTCTTTATTTGATTGAGCTTTCATTCTTTCCCAATAAGTTATGGTAGCTCAACTACCTTTCTTTTGTTAAGCTTAATTAGATTAACTAATTAGTTGAGACACATAAATATTAATGTATAAATAAGGGTTTATTTAAATAATAACTAAATAGGTGGGACCCCTTGTCACTCCAATTTTCATTTCTTTAATAATCATAAAAACATGAAATATAATTCCCCAAAATTTTAACTCAAATATCCTCCTTGTAACTCCCATCCTCATATTAATAGTCAAATATTTTAATATCAAAATAAAACATGACTATATCCAAAATTAGAATCATACCCATGATGTTCTAAACAAAACTCTCTAAATGTGTATTTGTCGTCCAAACATTTTGTCATGCCAATAAAAATTGTCCTCAAAAGAAAAGAGCATTAACGACATTAAAAACCATATTTTCTATGAGAGGCGGTTTGCAATAGTCAAATCATAATATGAAAAATTCTATCAATCCATTCACTAATACTCTACCTAAATAAAATCAAGATGTTGGCTCTATAATTCACAAAAGAAGCATATGCAATCCATATTAAAAATCGTATTTTCTATTATTTATGTTTGATAAATAAATAGGATATTCCAACACAACATGAACACCTTCTAAGCTACAAGTTGTTAAGGGTAATAATATATATTAAAAATAATATAAAAAATAAAAATAAACTTATAAAAACACTTTTTTATATAAAAGTTTAGATATTAAAATGAATTTTATATTGTTTGAGTTGTTAAGATTAAGAATAAAAATTGTTATCCTCTCTCATGAGTTTATAGATCATAAGTTCTCGAATTGGATCTATTTTATTTTATCAACAACTTTTATAATAAGCTGTCGAAGTTGGACAACCTCCATCTAAATATTTTGAAAAAGAAAAAAAATTGTTTTATAGTAAACGTTTTCCCCTTACAAAAATTTCTACATACTGTAAGGAAATACTTTAAAAACTAAAATGATAATCCATATCAATTTTTTATAACAAGAAGGTTCATTCATGTTTAACTTTACATATTTGCTTTAAATCTTAAAAAGAAAATTCATATCAAATTTCTAATCTTCGTCCATGATAAATTCTACATATTTCCTTTAAAATTCAAAAGAAAATCCATATCAAAGTTCTATAACAACAAAATACTCTAATATACAACACTTTAATACCATAAACATGTTTTGAACTTTCAAAATAAAATCAAGAAATTAACTATACTTTCAAACAAGAAATCATATAAAAATTTACTCCATGATTCCAAAACCCATTAGTTCAAGAGAAAAGACTCCATATAAGGCACGTAGAGTTAAGGATATCTCAAAAGCCTAGACTTTGTTAAAAGAAAATACTGAATGGAAATTAAAACGAGCTAGGATATGTGTATGTTAAAGATCTCCTTTAAATATTTATTAGTTTATATGCTTTCATTGAGAAAGCATTGTATATAGATTATGTACTTACCACTTATTCATGTTTTCTATTTCTCAAGTTTTTTTATTAATTCAGTTATCTATGTTTTTTATTTCTCAAGTTCTTTATTAATTCAAACAAGTTTTAGTTGTTTGTTTCAACATGTATTGCACTTGTAAAAACACAGAGAGTTCCAACTTGGTTTTCACAAGGAAAACACATTAATTTTACTATAAAAACTTATAGCATGCTAAAAACATATAATAATACATTAAATTTTAAAACATAAGTAAAATCTGATCTCTACTACATAATTGCAATCAATCTATACAATTTAGCAATGTTACAAGTAATAGAGAATTGGTGATACAGTATTCAAAATATAAAAACTTAATATTAATTAATTTCTTAAATAATACTAATAAATGTCATAATTCTATAGCAAAAAAAAAGCATGGATCAGTTTCATTACCTTGCTAGTATCTCAACCTTCTCACACTATATTCATTCTCATGTCACATGTCCACTCATAACTCAAACCATTTCTCAGTGTTTGCACTCAAAAAATGCTCACTACCCACAAGACTCCTTAGAAAAGCAATAAGAAATGGATTGTGTATTATTCACAGGGGGGTTTATCTATGGGTTATTTTTAGGGTATTATTAGGAAGTGTTTGGCATAAAAAATACAAAAAAGTATATGGTTTTTGTGGCCCATAGTTTTGGCAATGCTCCGGTGAAACTATGACTAAATAATCGTCATAGTTTCACCTGAGCATTACCAAAACTATGAGCCACAAAATCCATATACTTTTTCGTATTTTTTATGCCAAACACTTCCAGATAATACCCTAAAAATAACCTATAAATAAACCCCCTGTGGTGAATAATACACAATCCATTTCTTATAGCTTTTCTAAGGAGTCATGTGGGCACTAAGCATTTTTTACTGAAAACTTTGAGAAATGGTTTGAATTATGAGTGGACAGGGGACATGAGAATGAAGATAATGTGAGAAGGACATCTTGAGATACTAGCAAGGTAATGAAACTGATCCATGTTTTTTTTTGGCTATGAAATTATGACATTTATTAGTATTATTTATGAAATTAATTAATATTAAGCTTTTATATTTTGAATACTATATCACCAATTTTCCGTAGGATCTAATATATCAATAATGTATTTTCTTTATAAAATTATTATACTTTGTTCATTGCTTGTAACATTTCTAAATTGTGTAGATTGATTGCAACTATGTAGTAGAGATCAAATTTTACTTATGTTTTAAAGTTTAATGTATTACTATATGTTTTTATCACTTTATAAGTTTTTATAGTAAAATTAATGTGTTTTCCTTGTGAAAACCGGGTTAAAACTATATGTGTTTCTACAAGTTCAATACATGTTGAAACAAACAACTACTTGTTTGAATTAATAAAGAACCTGAGAAATAAAAAACATAGATAACTGAATTAATAAAAAACTTGAGAGATAGAAAGCATGGATAAGTGGTAAGTACATAATCTATATATAATGCTTTCTTAATGAACACATAAACTAATAAATATTTAAAGGAGATCTTTAACAGGCACATATCCTAGCTCGTTTTAATTTCCATTCAGTATTTTCTTTTAACAAAGTCTAGGCCTTTGATCTGTCCTTAACTCTACATGCCTTATATGGAGTTTTTTCTATTGAACTAATGGGTTTTGGAATCATGGAATAATTTTTTATATGATTTGTTGTTTGAAAGTATAGTTAATTTCTTGATTTTATTTTGAAAGTTTTGAAAACATGTTGTTTATGGTATTAAAGTGTTGTATATTAGAGTAAGTGAAATCTGTGAAATCTATGTATTAACTATGTTGTTATAGAACTTTGGTATGGATTTTCTTTTGAATTTTAAAGGAAATATGTAGAATTTATTATGGACGAAGACTAGAAATTTGATATGAATATTCCTTTTAAGATTGAAAGAAAATATGTAAACTTAAACATGAATGAACCTTTTTGTTATAAAAAATTGATATGGATTATTATTTTAGTTTTTAAAGCATTTTCTTACTGTATGTAAAAAAAATTGTAAGGGGAAAAAGATTACTATAAAACAGATCTTTTTCTTTTTCAAAATATTTAGATGGAGGTAGTCCAACTTCAACTGCTTATTATAAGAGTTGTTGATAAAATAAAATAGATCCAATTCGGGAACTTATGATCTATAAATTGATGAGAGAGGATAACAATTTTTATTCTAAATCTTAATGACTCAAACTGTATAAAATTCATTTTAATATCTAAACTTTTATAATAAAAAATTGCTTTTATAATTTATTTATTTTATTAATTTTAATATATATTATTACTTTTCCAACTTGTAGCTTAGAAGGTGATCATGTTGTGTTGGAATATCCTATTTATTTATCGAACATAAATAATATAAAATATGGTTTTTAATGTCCAAACAACAAATCCATTATAAACTTTAGAAAAAAAACACATTCTACATACAAAATCTAAGAGCCAACATAATAATTTTATCTAGAGCAGAGATAACCATCATGAATGGAGAGATAACCATCATGAAGAATGCCAGAAAGCTAAGGAACACAACTATTTCTTTATCAAAGGCTGAGCACAATTGAGGCGCTCCCAACCAGAGTAACAAAACGAATGCGAGGAGAAAGTGAAGGTGGTAGCTTCGAGGTAGGGTAAGAACGACGTGCAGTAAATGCACGTCACTTCCCTTATTTTCAAATTTAATGCCATCAACCATAGCCAAATATGGATCTCTTCCAACTCCCATAAAAAACATTGTTCCAAATATAGAATATTGTCATTGTATATCCAATATGTATAAAACATAACATACCGTTTCCAAATTCAATGTCAAATCGACCTCTCATATGAATGTCCATTTAACACTTAGCGCCGAAATAACATGTCCCATATACTTTGCTAGTGGAGTATTATATTCATATAATAATCATTTTCCCATGTGTGCAAATATACAACCATTAGTTGCACAAGGAAATAGGTTAGGATTTCCACTCTTATCCTCAAATTGTGAATCTTTCTCGTAAGGTAATTATGAGCGCAATAAGAGGAGTGATTTATATCATTTTTTTATCAAGTGGTCCCACCTATCTAGTATTATTTTAACTACATATAAGTAATAATGCATTGCAACCCATTTGCAAGTAGGAACTTTATGTTGCATTTTTTAGGTGACAAACGATACCAAGTGTTATATCTCCATGGAGATACGAGTGGCGTAGGTATTTCAATAACAATTGAATTTTCACCATCGGATAAAGGTGGGTTGAAATGAAAATGAAAATCCTCAGGAGTATAATCTTCAACTATGACACCATCGTCTGAAAATTCAGAGTGTTGAGGGAAACTCTGCAATGGTTCAAATACTGGAACTGGTGAAGGAATGGATTGTTGAGGACTAGAATGTAAGTGTGGTGATTCTAAACTTGGTGAATGGGATATTTCAATTTTGTAATCTTTGGTGACTTCAGGTTCAACAAGTTCAGGTTCAGTATATTCAAATTTGGGTTCTTCAATCCTAGTAGTTTTAGGTTGATTTATTTATGATCCTTCTACAGTGTCAGTAAGAGTTTATGGTTGTGTAACCTCAATGTTGGTATCTTCAAATGTTAGGATTTCTAGTTCTTAGGATATGTGCGTGTTAAGGCACGTAGAGTTAAGGATAGCTCAAAAGCCTAGACTTTGTTAAAAGAAAATGTTGAATGGAAATTAAAACGAGCTAGGATATGTGTCTGTTAAAGATCTCCTTTAAATATTTATTAGTTTATATGTGTTCATTGAGAAAGCATTGTATATAGATTATGTACTTACCACTTTTCCATGTTTTTTTATCTCTCAAGTTTTTTATTAATTCAGTTATCTATGTTTTTTATTTCTCAGGTTCTTTATTAATTCAAACAAGCTATAGTTTCTTGTTTCAACATGTATTTCACTTGTAGAAACACATATAGTTCCAACCTGGTTTTCACAAGGAAAACACATTAATTTTACTATAAAAACTTATAGTGTGCTAAAAACATATAGTAATACATTAAACTTTAAAAAATAAGTAAAATCTGATCTCTAATACATGATTGATATATTAGATCCTATAGAGAATTGGTGATACAGTATTCAAAATATAAAAACTTAATATTAATTAACTTCATAAACAATACTAATAAATGTCATAATTCTATAGCCGAAAAAAAACATGGATCAATTTCATTACCTTGCTAGTATCTCAAGATGTCCTTCTCGCACTATCTTCATTCTCATGTCACCTATCCACTCATAACTCAAACCATTTCTCAGTGTTTGCACTCAAAAAATGCTCACTACCCACATGACTCTTTAGAAAATCCATAAGAAATGGATTGTGTATTATTCACCACAGGGGTTTATTTATAGGTTATTTTTAGAGTATTATCCGGAAGTGTTTGGCATAAAAAATACGAAAAAGTATATGGTTTTTGTGGCCCATAGTTTTGGTAATGCTCCGGTGAAACCATGACTAAATAATTGTCATAGTTTCACCGGAGCATTACCAAAACTATGGACCACAAAAACCATATACTTTTCCGTATTTTTATGCCAAACACATTCTAATAATACCCTAAAAATAACCTATAAATAAACCCCCGTGGTGAATAATACACAATCCATTTCTTATGGCTTTTCTAAAGACATCTTGAGTTACTAGCAAGGTAATGAAACTGATACATGTTTTTTTTGCTATAGAATTATGACATTTATTAGTATTATTTATGAAAATAATTAATATTAAGCTTTTATATTTTGAATATTGTATCACCAATTCTTTTTAGGATCTAATATATCAATAATGTATTTTCTTTATACAATTATTCTACTATGTTCATTGCTTGTAACATCAATTCTTTGTAGGATCTAATATATCAATAATGTATTTTCTTTATACAATTATTCTACTATGTTCATTGCTTGTAACATCGCTAAATTGTGTAGATTGATTGCAATTATGTAGTGGAGAACAGATTTTACTTATGTTTAAAAGTTTAATGTATTACTATATGTTTTTAGCACGTTATAAGTTTTTATAGTAAAATTAATATGTTTTCCTTATAAAAAACAGGTTGAAACTATATGTGTTTTTACAAGTGCAATACATGTTGAAACAAACAACTACAACTTGTTTGAATTAATAAAGAACCTGAGAAATAGAAAACATAGATAACTGAATTAATAAAAAACTTGAGAGATAGAAAACATGGATAAGGGGTAAGTACATAATCTATATACAATGCTTTCTCAATGAACACGTATACTAATAAATATTTAGAGATCTTTAACATGCACATATCCTAGCTCGTTTAATTTCCATTTAGTATTTTCTTTTAACAAAGTCTAGGCTTTTGAGCTATCCTTAACTCTACGTGCCTTATATGGAGTTTTTTCTCTTGAACTAATGGGTTTTGGAATCATGGAATAAATTTTTATATGATTTTTTGTTTGAAAATATAGTTAATTTCTTGATTTTATTTTGAAAGTTTTGAAAACATGTTATTTATGGTATTAAAGTGTTGTATATTAGAGTAAGTGAAATCTGTGAAATCTATGTATTAACTATGTTTTTATAGAACTTTGATATGGATTTTCTTTTGAATTTTAAAGGAAATATGTAGAATTTATCATGAACGAAGACTAGAAATTCGATATGAATTTTTCTTTTAAGATTTAAAGCAAAAAATATGTAAAGTTAAACATGAATGAACTTTCTTGTTATAAAAATTTGATATGGATTATCATTTTAGTTTTTAAAGCATTTCTTTACTGTATGTAAAAATTAATTGTAAGCCAAAAAAAAACTTACAATAAAACAAATATTTTTCTTTTTTTAAATATTTAGATGGAGGTTGTCTAACTTCAACTTCTTATTATAATAGTTGTTGATAAAATAAAATAGATCCAATTCAGGAACTTATGATCTATAAATTGATGAGAGAGGATAACAATTTTTATTCTTAATGTTAACGACTAAAACTGTATAAAATTCATTTTAATATCTAAACTTTTATAAAAACAAAAATGCTTTTACAAGTTTATTTTTATTTTTTATATTATTTTTAATATATATTATTACCCTTTCCAACTTGTAGCTTAGAAGGTGTAACATCCCGCTCTGGCGCACTTACCAAACTTATTCTTTGAGGACACTTGCTCGCAAGTGATCTGGATTTTTATGATGATAAAAAAATTTCCTTCATTACGATGCGTTAAGTTAGATGACAGGATGTTTTTACTACTTTGATGTAGATAGGTGTTGCTGACTCAGTTTCATTGAGTGTGCAGGGTTTCGGACCTTGAGGATGCAGAGGCATCGATGGAACTCCCTTGGACTCCGGATTGAGTCAGGGAGTGGGCTATTTGGGTTGTTTCATTTACGGTGATATTGTTTTGTTTTGATGATATGCTATTGATTTTATGATATGT
>SNQJ01S0008844.1:128938-172119 GCA_010110895.2 Picea sitchensis | reverse complement strand
GGGACCGTGCCTTAGCCGCGGGGGAGCTGGGGCGATGTCGGGCATCGCCAGCCTCCATGGCCAAGCCCCGGGCTCTAATTTCAAAGTACAAAGATGTTTACAAATACTTAATCGTTAATCGTTAAGGATTAGGCGGACGACAACAGCTGAGCAACTTGAGCCATTTGTGAAAGTTGTTGAGTGAAGAAAGAACATTATGCAAATTATCGCTCCTTTGTAGTTAGTATACAAGGTGCAACTGCATTTCAAACAAATCTATTGAAATAGTTAAAAATAAAAAGTTAGTTTACTTTCTCTATGCCTGGGGTTTGAACTGAAATCAGAACGTGTGATGGATGAAATTACCTTCCTAGCCGGCACATCGTAAACGCTCATCACTCATCGCGAGCTATGTGCTACTGATCTGGAGCTTCTGCTGAAACAGATCTATTGAAAAAAGTAAATAAAAATGAAAAAAGTTATTTTAATTTCTCTAAGTCTAGGGTTTGAACTGAAATGAGAACGTGTTCTTACCGGAAACAATTTGAACATTTATGTGTAGCTTAATGCTTTTGATATTGCATTAAATCTCTCGGCCTCATGATTGACATGAGTGAAATCGGCCTTCTTGTCCTCTGAAAGCCAGATCAATCCAAACATTTTTTTGCATCTTTTATCCGTGATAGATCTTGCATGTATTAGTATTGCATTTTACGACCATTATGTTTGATCCATAGGCTTTATGAACAAATTCATTGAATCAGTCAATCAAGGTCGATCTGGTTAGACCGCTTATAACCAAATTATCCTTATGACCAGACATAGGGGTAGATGTGGATCGGGTCTGGAATGGAGGGGACGGGGAGATGTGGATCATAGATTTGTTTCCATCGGTGGTGATCAATATTTAGCTAGCTTTTGCTGCTAGGGCCTTTGAGAATAAGAAAATGTTTTTTAATCTCCAACCTCCCAACATTTGGGTATGACCAAAGTTGTTTTCCACTTTACCCATGGCATGAGAAAATGATTATTTATGACAAAATCATCATTTGTGTCAGCCCATAAAAATCCGCCATCAAAAATGTCAAAGAAATTAACCCAAACTATTCCGACATGTAATGCATGGGTAAGAGTGTTTGTAAACATCTTTTTACTTTGAAATTAGAGCCCGGGGCTTGGTCATGGAGGCTGGCGATGCTCGGCATCGCCAGCCTCCATGGCCAAGCCCCGGGCTCTAATTTCAAAGTACAAATATGTTTACAAACACTGCGATTTTACGAGTTTCTCTCCCTATATTCTAATGAAGGTTTCCTACGAAAATGCCCATTAAGTCCTCTTTATCAAACGCCTTACACACTTCTCATTTATAAAAGTATATTGCATTGGTTTGATTCCAACAAAGTTTGACCACTAAAATGACATTTTCCTCAACTTTATATGGCGTTCGAAATTTCACAGATTCCTTACACAAAGACAGGGCAAGTCTTATGCACCCTGAAGGATTTTTAACATACAAAAATGCAAAGAAAATCCAAGCCTGAGTGATGCACATTGTGATATATGTGTTAGTATGTATGTTAACCATAATTAGTTCTTAATTGGGTCATGTTCATCGTCATTTAGAGAATCCTGTAAACTAGCATTATTGTTCCTCGTTGTTTAAGAGTTGTGTTAGAATTCATTACCGTTAAGTAAGGTTGTGACGAGTTTATGGAGAAAAGAATTGTTGGTGTAATTGAGAATGATGAAAGATGAGAAGCATTCGCTCACAGTTATGGAATCACAGCTAAACCTGTAAGTAATTTTTGAGACTGTAGATACCCTTCTCTCTTCCAGTGCCACTCATTTTATAACCACCGAAAGGTATACCACCATCAAAAATGTCAAAGCAATTAACCCAAACTGTTCTGAAATGTAATGCACGAGTAAGAGTGTTTGTAAAGATCTTTGTACTTTGAAATTAGAGCCTAGGTCTTGGCCATGGAGGCTGGCGATGCCCGGCATCGCCCCATCCCCCCCGCGGCTAAAGTACGATCCCACGGGACCGTGCCTTAGCCGCGGGGGGGGCTGGGGYGATGYCRGGCATCRCCAACCTCYATGGCCAAGCCCCGRGCTCTAWTTTCAAAGTACAAARATGTTTACAAACACTGAGATTTTATGGGTTTCTCTMCCTGTATTCTAAYGAAGGTTGCCKATGAAAATGCCCATTAAGTCMTCTTTATCAAACRCCTTACACACTTCTCATTTATAAAAGTATATGGCATTGGTTGGATTCCAACAAATTTTGACCACTAAAATGACATTTWCCTCAACTTTATATGGCRTTCGAMCTTTCACAGATTCCTTACACAAAKAYAGGGCAAGTCTTATGCAACCTGWAGGTTTTTTAACATACAAAGAYGCAAAGCAAATCCAAKYCYGAGTGATGCACATTGTGATATATGTGTTAGTATGTATGTTAACCGTAATTAGTTCTTAATTGGGTCATGTTCGTCATCGTTTAGAGAATCGTGTAAACTGGCATTATTGTTCCTCACCGTTTAAGAGTTGTGTTAGAATTCATTACCGTTAAGTAAGGTTGTGACGAGTTTATGGAGAAAAGAATTGTTGGTGTAATTGAGAATGATGAAAGATGAGAAGCATTCGCTCACAGTTATGGAATCACAGCTAAACCTGTAAGTAATTTTTGAGACTGTAGATACCCTTCTCTCTTCCAGTGCCACTCATTTTATAACCACCGAAAGGTATACCACCATCAAAAATGTCAAAGCAATTAACCCAAACTGTTCTGAAATGTAATGCACGAGTAAGAGTGTTTGTAAAGATCTTTGTACTTTGAAATTAGAGCCTAGGTCTTGGCCATGGAGGCTGGCGATGCCCGGCATCGCCAACCTCTATGGCCAAGCCCCGGGCTCTAATTTCAAAGTACAAAAATGTTTACAAACACTGAGATTTTATGGGTTTCTCTACCTGTATTCTAACGAAGGTTGCCGATGAAAATGCCCATTAAGTCCTCTTTATCAAACACCTTACACACTTCTCATTTATAAAAGTATATGGCATTGGTTGGATTCCAACAAATTTTGACCACTAAAATGACATTTTCCTCAACTTTATATGGCGTTCGAACTTTCACAGATTCCTTACACAAATACAGGGCAAGTCTTATGCAACTTGAAGGTTTTTTAACATACAAAGATGCAAAGCAAATCCAATTCTGAGTGATGCACATTGTGATATATGTGTTAGTATGTATGTTAACTGTAATTAGTTCTTAATTGGGTCATGTTCGTCCTCATTTAGAGAATCGTGTAAACTGGTGTTATTGTTCCTCGTTGTTTAAGAGTTGTGTTAGAATTCGTTACCGTTAAGTAAGGTTGTGACAAGTTTCTGGAGAAAAGAATTGTTGGTGTAATTGAGAATGATGAAAGACGAGAAGCATTCGCTCACGGTTATGGCATCATAGCTAAACCTGTAAGTAATTTTTGAGACTGTAGATACCCTTCTCTCTTCCGGTGCCACTCATTTTATAGACACTGAAAGGTATACCGCCATCAAAAATGTCAAAGCAATGAAATTAGAGCCCGGGGCTTGGCCATGGAGGCTGGAGATGTCGGGCATTGCCAGCCTCCATGGCCAAGCCTCAGGCTCTAATTTCAAAGTACAAAGATGTTTACAAACATTGATATTTTACGGGTTTCTCTCCCTGTATTCTAACGAAGGTTTCCTACGAAAATGCCCATTAAGTCCTCTTTATCAAACGCCTTACACACTTCTCATTTATAGAATTATATGGCATTGGTTGGATTCCAACAAAGTTTGACCACTAAAATGACATTTTCCTCAACTTTATATGGCGTTCAACCTTTCACAGATTCCGTACACAAAGACAGGGCAAGTCTTATGCAACCTGTAAGTTTTTTAACATACAAATACGCAAAGCAAATCCAAGCTTGAGTAATGCACATTGTGATATATGTGTTAGTATGTATGTTAACCGTAATTAGTTCTTAATTAGGTCATGTTCAACATCGCTTAGAGAATCGTGTAAACTGGCGTTATTGTTCCTCGTCGTTTAAGAGTTGTGTTAGAATTCGTTATTGTTAAGTAAGGCTGTGACAAGTTTCTGGAGAAAAGAATTGTTGGTGTAATTGAGAATGATGAAAGACGAGAAGCTTTCGCTCACGGTTATGGCATCACAGCTAAACCTGTAAGTAATTTTCGAGACTGTAGATACCCGTCTCTCTTCCGGTGCCACTCATTTTATAGCCACCGAAAGGTATACCGCCATAAAAAATGTCAAAGCAATTAACCCAAACTGTTCTGACACATAATGCATGAGTAAGAGTGTTTGTAAACATCTTTGTACTTTGAAATTAGAGCCCGAGGCTTGGCCATGGAGGTTGGCGATGCCCGACATCGCCAGCCTCCATGGCCAAGCCCCGAGCGCAACAGAGAACAATAGATAATTGCATGACCATGACTCGTGGCTAAGGAACGATCCCATTTAAAGTATATTACAACATTTTCATGGAATTATGTATTACCTTGTCCTTTGCATGATGATAAAATTTATAAAGTAAACATTTAAGGGTTGTTTTTATGATTTTGTTTACAGTAATGATGAGTTCTTTTACCACATTATAAAAATGTTTCATTTTAATACCCCAATTTTAGAATGGGTGCTACTGGTAGCAGTACTTTTCAATTTGATGGTTGATTTTGAGGTTTTGGTTTTAATGGTACCAAGTGATAAAAATACAATTTCAAATGATCTCAAAATTTAACGTTTTGAAAAGAAAAAGAAAAAATCAAAAACATTTGTTTTTAGGTGCTAATTTTAAGGTTTTTCTGAGCTACTGTCTAATTTTTGAAGGCAATGATTGAAAAATGTTGTAATTTTGACCCCGTTTAAAAAAATGGTGCTACCGGTAGCACCACTTTTTGATTTGGGGGTTGATTTTGATGTTTTTTATGCAAAAATATGGGTTTTTTGGGCCAGAGTTCTCGTTTTGAGGTCACAGTTCTCATTAGGTTGGTAACTATGTTAAAAGGCGACATTGTCGCACCTTCCAGTGAGACACCATGCGACAAGTGAAGTTGTCGCACCTTGCTAGAAAGCAACAAGCAACAACTTTGTAATTTAGAGATTTTTTAGAGTTGATCTTTCCCAAGAAGTCTTTCTCTCAGTTTTCTTCCAAATTTGTATGCTTTAGATGTCATATATTAGGCAGTATCACTTGTTGCGACAAAATGTTGTATAACACTACCCATTTTTTCACGTTGGATTGCAAATACCCATGATTCCCTATCTCGTATCGTTAATAAAGGCCCTACTAGTAGTTCGCAACAAGTACTTAATATTGGTTGTAGTCCCCCACCTATTATAATTAAGGGTGGATTGGTATCCAAATGAATCACTGCATAGCAGTGATCCTCATAAATAACATAATTGGGAGTGGGAACAACAACTAGCCAAAATAATGGATTCAAGGGATGAGAGCTCAAAACATAAAGTATCTGGGAGGAAAAAAAGAATGATATTAGGCCCTAATATTATTATTTAGGGTCTCATGGGTGTTTACTTTTATTCAAAGACAGGGATAAAAATTGAAGTCGTTATTTCCCCTTGGCTTCTAGAGAATAAAATTGTTTTCCATGTAAAATATTAAAATTAAAAATTATGAGCCAAAACTGAAATAAATATTTTTTCAGAAATTTTTAGTTGAAGGGAAAATAAATTTTTCATAATATATTTTACTTGTCATTATTTTATGCACTTTTTCAGGTGAAAGAAGGAAATTGTCATTTTCCCCTATGCCATAACAATGAAAAGAAGGAATGTTATCATTTTTATACAATAAAATCCCATTATTAGTGAGTTTTTGTCTATGTTACTATTATCACATGCATGTATTTCCTATTTATTTACTTTAAAAAATGAGTTTAATTCAATCTACATTCATTCTTAGTTTAATACTTTCCTTTAGCTTTCAAAGTCACAAATCAATTGTTTCTTCCTAGAAAGTACAACTAACAACTCAGAAGCCACCTACTATGATAGAGGTTGGAAGAGACATTAAGGATTAGGTCTGAAGGGACACAAGATTGAAGATTGAATTTGCACAAACAATACAACACAAACTTCAAGAAACATGTAGGTAAGAAAAAGTTTATCTAATCTCTTTGTTCTTAATTGTAGATGCACATATATATTATTGTAGAACTCTATGCATTTGATTTAACCCTTCATCTTCTACTTCTTGTATTATATGTTCTTCTTATCTTTCCGATTTTGATTGGATAGTTTGGATGTAGTTGATTTTTTTTTAATGTACATATTAGAGTGATTATTGACCATTGGAGAGAAATCAATAGCATGACAATATAATATGTGGCAAATTTGGCAAATTTTAACATTGATGGATAATAATACCCTCTACATTGTTGAATAATAGTGATTGATTAAATTTTAGAATTATGATTATCGACCCTCTACGTTGTTGTATAATAGTGATTGATTATATTTTAAAATTATGATTACCCCCTGAGTTAAGTTGAGTGCACAAAGAGAGCTCAAGTAGACTATTATCTCTAATGTTTTGTTTGCGAATATGAAATGGATGTGAATAGACCAAACCTCAAAAGAAAATGATCAATTTGTTTGGTTTGTTGTAATGTTCCTTTGGGAAAAAAAATTGGTTTTTTTTGTAAGGTTCCTTTATTGTCTATTTTGCATTTTTCACCATTTTCACCATGAATTGTGAAATAATCATTTTATGCATGAATTTTGAGTTATTTTTCATCTTCATACGAAAAGAATAGTTTGTTTTTTAACTTGTCAATAAAGAAAGAGAAAAAATACACTTCAAATTGAAATATAATCCTCCCCTTAAAATTTGATCCTTATTCTCACGGACATAAAATATAATTAAAATTATAAATTAAAAAATAAAAAATTCGCTTAACATTGTTCACTATTAACTGGAAACTGTCCCTGGCCTTGGTAGTAGAGCATACAAAAGTTGGTCACTCCTCTCGCAGTCCTGTGTGAAAAGAGATGTATCTTCCCCTGAAGATTTGAAAGGTTGTTGTCCGAACAAGGTTGTCAAGTAAATAGAGATAAACCTCTAAACTTTGGAAGCCAAACAAAATATGGAGCGGGGAGTTTTCGATATCCAGAGAACATTGGATACCACATGGCAGTATGTCTAGGAAGCCAATTCATGAGTTTTTTCAATGATCCCAAGTTCTCATTCCTTTAAAATCACCTCGGGTATGGACCACATCACTTGATGGAGACCATCGAACCCCATACCAATATTCTATATTTTAAAGAAGTTGTTAAAGAAATTTTCCATTATAACGTTGATTAATAATATTTTTTTGTTTTAAATCATGGGAATTAGTAATTGGTAGGGGTTAAGTCTGGGATGAAGTTTATTGGTTGCTAATATAAATCAATAGTATATCTAAATGTTGGAAACATGCCAACGAATTTCCTCATGCGGTCACATGCACATGCATGCAGCTATATTAATGTGCATGCATGCAATCTATTTATGAATTGTTCGTGTAACTATGTGATATATTCATGATCAGTCCATGTAACTATGTGATATATTCATGATTAGTCCATGTAACTGAGTGATAGATGTTGTATATACGAGCATACTAGCCATAGAGGTGTGAGTGCAATGTGTAGTGAGTGCAAGCATTTGCAAGGAGCAAAGAGCAGAGTGTGTGAGGAGAGGATGATTGTATGCCTATGAAGGCTATTGTAATTCTCCCTTGAATAAGAAGAATATCTATAATCATTTCTCGTGGTGTTTTCTCTCATTGGGTTTTCACATAAATTACTATATCAAGTGTATGATCGATTTGTTTGGTTTAATGCGGGTTTGATCTTGCTTATTTTATGCTATGTTATATGCTATGTTTTTCTTTTGTTTCCTAACAAGTGGTATCAGAGCTTAGAGTTGAAGGAGCAAAGAGCAAAGGAGAAGAGAATCCGGTCGCTAGATTGAAGATTCGAGCCAAGCTGAGTCAAGTGAAGTGGATCAGTCGAGGAAGGGTTTTATTACACCGTCGCAGGTTGTCCCTGTAGCATAGTGTGACATCGTCGCAGGACACAGTTTTGACAAGGTGCGACAATATCTAAATCATCGCAAGCTACCCTCATAAAAGGTGCAACGATCTTGAGGTATAAGGTTTTTTTTTCTCATATAAAGAGGCTCAGTTTTATAAGTAGTGGTTTCTTGAGTTTTCTGCTAATGGAGAAAGTGCAGTGTGAGGTGGAGAAATTAAGCGGTAAGAATATCTTTGCGCTATGGAAACTCAAGATGTGAGATCTTCTTGTGCAACAAGGATTGCAAAAGGCCTTGGCTGGAAAGTCAAATAAACTTGAAAGTATGACAGACGAGGACTGGGAGGATCTGGATGGAAGAGCCCTCCGTATTATTTGTTTGTGTTTGGAAGATGAGGTGTTGTTTAACATCACTGAAGAGATGAAAATAGCAGTTTTGTGGACCAAAATGGAGAGTCTGTATATGAAAAAGAACTTGTCAAAGTCAAACAAAATCTTCTTGAAGAGGCAGTTGTACAGCTTGCGAATGAAAGAAGGTATGAAAATTTCTCATCACTTGAATGTTTTCAACACTCTAATTTGTCAATTAACTAATATGGAAGTAAACTTCGAAGATGAGGACAAGGCGGTTATGCTATTGTGTTCGTTGCCTGAGTCTTGGGATCATGTAGTCACAAATGTGTGGTTTAACACAATAGATTCCATTGAGTATGAAACTGTTGTGGGAGCTTTGTTGTCTGAACAGATAAGGAAAACATCTGGTAAAGAAACTTCAACAGTAGAAACAATGGTGGTCATAGGTTGATCTATGGAAGAAGCGCATGATCAGAAATGGACAACCAGGTCTAAGTTAAAAGACAGTAAGGGTAAGGCAAAATGTTGGTTTTGTGGAAAATCTGAGCATCCCAAGAAGGATTGTTGGAAAAGACAACAAGCATCCAAAGAGGACTCCACAAAAGAAGTAAATTCAGCTACAGGTATGGTTGATGAAGTTTTGTCTGTCTGTTGTGTCTCTCCACTTGTGTTCGCATAGAAGGTGTAGGGCGATGATGGTTGAGTCACCGTGAAATAATAATAATAATAATAATATTTGTATTTACTTTGGAGTTTTAGAAATTATTGATTGCATGTAAATGGGAATATGTCTATAAGACCTGGATATGTTGGATCATGTTGTCATTGATGCCAATGGTTTGATTGATTGATGTCATTGATTGATGTCAAGTGATTGATTGATGTCAAAGGATTGATTGATTGATGATTGATGTAATATAATTTGATTGATGTCAAAGGATTGATTGATTGATGATTGATGTAATATAATATGTATTGTCCTTGATGAGAATGCATAGATAGCATGGATCAAATGAGTTTTCATTGATACGATGAAGATGGATCGATGTGGTTCCATTGGTATATGATACATTGTTGGAAAAAATGTATAGATGACTCATTATTGTCTTTATCATGGATTGATAAGGTGTACAAAATGGATGAACTCCAAAGTGGTCCCCTTGAGGGTGAAATCCTCACGAAGACGCTTTAATGGATTGAGTTATCCTAGAAGAATGGTCAGAGGACCCATGCTTGTATGAGGAATAACGAGATGAAGATCAAGGAATAATCCAGAGTATAAATAAGAGGAAAGGCTCTCTCATTTGAACTGTCATTAATTTGAGCATATTGAATATCTATAGGTGTCCGAGGTTTACAAATGATATCTAAGCCGAAATTCGAGGAAAGTGAAGAAAAGAAGGCTGAAATGCAAGGAAGGATAAATCTTTGATGGTGCTTTCTATGGTATGTTATTTTCAGTCATCTCACCATTTTCAAGTATAACTTTTTCTCTATAATGATTTAGATCCTGAAATTCATGAAAGTGGGAAAACATATCCAAGTATTGGTGGTTCAAAAATCATCTTGGTGGATCATTGTATTTTGGGAGTTACACTCACAGGGAAAATAGGGTTTGTGGTCAGTCCCCAAACGTCAAAATCAGGTGTTTTGGGGCCAAAATGTCATAACTTATTCATAAAAGATCCAAATTCAGTGATACCAAATGTGTTGGTTAGGTACAGTCTTTAGTATGATTTGTAAAATTTTCAGATCATTTACTAAATATTTTGTGTGGGGCACGCTCTGCCAAGGTCTCTCTCTAGAATAAGCCAGAATTCACAAGGTATGCCATTTTTGCTATAACTCCTATTTCTTGAGAGAGGTTCCAAGTAGTTCTACTTGGATGAATTGCATAAACACACTGAATAACATTTGTATCGCTTCTAGATCTTTTATACATTACAAAATTCAAAGTTACATTACTTCCAGCAAGTTAGGTTGTTGACTAATTCAAAACTAGGCATGAGACTAAAGAAAAGTTTGATGAAAAATGTTAGTTTCTTGCTATTAAAGTTAATGAATATTTGTAAAATGTGATCAGGAAAAACCGTGTCTATTACGTAGCTACAAATCAGATTTTGATGATGAAATTGATGAGGGCTTTGGTTGGAGGGGTAATAAAAGTTGAGTACATGGTTGAGACAAGAGTTGATGAGTTGGCACACATACATGAAGTGTATATTTGATGATGTTGGTACACATATTGATGAGTCATTGTTGATGAGTAGCTGACACATGATTGGTATATACTTGGTGGGCCATGGTTGGATGCACTTGTTTATGGTGGGCCGTGATTGATATCCTGCTGAGGATTGTTGCCCCCATCTCAAGAGGCCGAATGCAAGTTGAGTCTTGCATATAGAGTTGGTGCCTTTGTAGAGTTGTACTCTATCTGGCTTGTTGTTGATAAACCCCAAGGATTGTAACTGCGAATAAAAAGAAAAATTGTACATACATCTTGTGTTCTTTTGTGTTCATTGTGGTGATGACTTGTTGATGATATATTGCCGAGATATGTTGTTGATATGTGCTCGCTACATCTAACTGGTTATAAATGACAACAATGGGTAATGAATAAATGTTGAATGCTAATTGATGAGTTTTTGTGCAAGAGGGAAGTTTTGGGAAAAAGAGCCCCACACTCATTCACCCCCCCTCTAAGTGTGGTAGGTGTGTCCAACAGGATAGGCATGCATACCCTTGGTTTATCAGGTCACCTATGAAAAGTCTAGACATAGATTTAGGTATAGTGAATATGTGGGGGGGCATGTATGTTGGGTTAACCTTGACTTGGTGATGAGTTAAATCTGTTTTAAAATCAAAGTAGGTGTTTTTTCGGGTCCATGTGTTTTGGGTATCCCATGGTATTGTGTCCATGGATTGCATGTAATGAAGCCTATAAAGGTTTGGTGAACTCTGCTATAAATGGGCCTGTAGGTAAGCGGTGAAGGCTTACTTGGCCGGTTTGGCCAGATTTGGTCAAAGTTGCTCGAATGCAAAGTTCGAGGTAGAGAAGTGTGTCAGGTTTAGAAAGGTGGGTCTGTAGAAAGGTTGATGTATTGGTAGGTCAATCAAGTGTTTGAGAATATATGATGAAGGTAAGTTCATAGATTCCATGGAACTTAGAAAGTATTGCAAGGAAGTTGGGATCAAATAGGCAGGTTCAGTAATGCCAAGTTGCAGCAATAGTTGTGGACAGAAGCGGTTGTGCTATCTGGTAACTCGATCACCATCGGTTACAAAAGACAGGAAGATTCAGGAAGAGGTATGAACAGGTCATCTCATAATTACTCAAATGTGAAATTATTCGGTTGTGATGCTTATGGTTTTTTATCAGATTTCTAAGTAGGACCCAAATCAAATGGGTAGATCTTTGATGTGGTGATGATGTTAAGGGGTGCATACTGTGGGATCCTACTACCCACAGAATCATCATGGACAGAGATGCAGTGTTTGATGAATCTCCTTTTATAAAATCAAACATAGTAAAATATGAAAGGTTCAAAGCATGGATGGTAGAAGAAAGGTATTTGGAAGGTATTGATTTCCATGAAATTTTCTCAGTAGTTGTTAAAATCTTGTTTCTATTCATGTTGTGTTAGCACTGGTTGTGATAGTACAGCTAGATGTTAAAACTATTTTACATGGAGTTTTTTTTGGATAAGGGGATGTATATGGAACAACCAGAATAGTTAGTTCAGAATCACAATAGAAGATTTGTCTGCAAAACTCAAAAATCATTGTATGGTCTGAAGCATGTTAGGAAAATGGTACAATATGTTTGATTCCTTCGTGGTGAGACAAATTTTACAGGAAGTGAGTATAACCATTGTGTTTATGGTATTTCATTATCTTGGTGTTATATGTTATGCTTTTTGCAAGCACAAGCATGGTTGAGATCAACATGTTGGCTCAGTTGGTTAGGGTGGTTGTTATGAAGGATTTGGGAGCAGCAAAATAAATCTTGGGCGTGGAAATACACAGAGACAGAAAATATGGTAAGCTTGGTTATCCCAACAAAAGTATGTGGTGAAGATGCTCAATAAATAAAGTATGAATAATGTGAAACTGGTAAAATCCCTTGGGCTTTCCATTGTAAATTCTCTTCAAGTTTATGTCCTAATTGATGAACAAGAAAAGGTTATATGTCTCGAGTATTATATACTAGTAGGAAGTTCGTTGAAATGGGTGCTTCAAACACATAAGCACAAGTATCACCTACAATGGTTGCAGTGGTTTGGTCTGTGGTTATGATTCATGAGATTTGGACAAGTGCATCAGTTTATTAGACAGGTTACTGATGGAGACAGAATGGTCCATGCTGGAGTGAATCGTGCAAGCATGTTCACATAATGGTATTGTCAAAGAAGTTGCGGAGCTGTGATAGTGTTTGGATTATTTTGGCTTACATAAAAGGTGATAAATTAATTAAGGGCATGATATATCAGGTAAATTGTTGTCAAGGTGGAGATTATTGGAAACATGCCAACGAATTTCCTCATGCAGTCACATGCACATGCATGCAGCTATGTTAATGGACATCATGTGATCTATTCATGATCATTCTATGTAACTGAGTGATAGATGTTTCATATACGAGCATACCCATAGAGGTGTGAGTGCAAGCATGTGCAAGGAGAAGAGATAAGAGTGTGTGAGGAAAGGATGATTGTATGCCTATCAAGGCTATTGTAATTCTCCCTTGAATAATAAGAATACCGATAATCATTGCCTGTGGTTTTTTTCCTCATTGGGTTTCCACATAAATCATTGTGTCAAGTGTATGATTGATGTGTTTGGTTTAATGCAGGTTTGATCTTGCTTATTTTATGCTCTGTTATATGCTATGTTTTGCTTCTGCTGCCAAGTCAAATATACCAATAATTTGTGAATGTTATGATAAAGATACCTCTAACATGTATGAAGAATTAAAACTTATCAATAGATGTCAAACCATACATGGAAGAGGATAATGACTAAACAATGTAGGATTTCTTTCTGAAAATTAAAATGAGAAATGCATTAAGCTTGGGTAAATTTTAAAAATCAAAATGAAAAGATGCACTAAGCTTGGGTAAATTCCTTTTCTTCCCTTAATGCTTTGCTAATTTGAATAATTCTTTGATGTACAAACTTGATTTCAACTAGTGTTGGCCATTAACATTGCTAAACGGCAGGGATCAGTTGTTTATAAAAATTGGGATAAGGTAAAGTTTGTTCTTAAACTGAATAGCTACCCAGAAACCAAATGTTTTCAAAGTATATTCATATCATTACACTAACAAACAAAAACTTTGAAATCATTACATTGAGAAATATGAACACTCTGTGAAAGGGATATATAAATATTTTCGAAGTATATTCGTATCATTATGCCTAACAAAGTAGAAATATGAGCACTATGTAAAAGGGATACATAAAAAAAATTCAAAGTATACTCCTATGATTACGCCTAACCAACCAAAACTTTGAAATCATTACATTGAGAAATATGATCACTGTATGAAAGGGATACATAATTTTTTTCAAACTATATTCATATCATTACACCTAACAAACCAAAACTTTGAAATCATTACATTGAGAAAGAAATATGAGCAATGTGTCAAAGGGATGCATTTTCTGAATACAATGTTCATATATTTAAAACAGTGTATATATTTAAAACAATGTAGAAAGTGAGAAGTTGCTTCTCATTTTCTCTATAAAGTGATGGTAACAATGAACAAATATTAAATAAAAAGAACACCAAAATGGGACTGGAAAAGTACTAAAGAAAAACCAATAGAAGAAAATATATTCCTGCATATTTTACTACTGGGTGTTTGTATCATCTGTGGACAGCTTATAAAGGCATAATGGACAGTTATTTTTGTGATTAATCCACTCAATGATAAAATTTCTATGATAGAGATGCTTACATGGTAGTTGTTTCATTGCTTCACCAACTGGCATCATGTCTGTACAGATGGGACATGTTGCATTTCCACTGTTGACTTGGTCAAGGCAGATTATGTGTATAGAAAAGTTCTCTAATGTTGACTTAGATGCAGGAAGAGGGACTTGATGCTCATCTTCAAATTCATTCATCCACTCTTATTCTTCTTCGGCGGACTCATTGATATCCTCTTAATATATTCATCTTTCTCGAGTTCAAATTCTTCATAAAACCTCAGCACATCAGACGCATTGCTGTCATGTTCACTATGATCATCTTACGCAGGATTGGATGCCCGTCTCTTCTCACCTTTGTAAAATTGCCATCTTAATTCCAATGTATTCTTCTCCACATCTTGGAGAATATGTTTCCAATCGAGATTATCGCCCAGGATATCAAGAAAGACACATTGATCTCGAGTCCTAGATGTTAGTCTGAGTCGAAGAAAACGTCCAGGTCTATTCTCTAAACTATCAGCTTCTTCCCTCTCATCGACTTCCATTGGGTGTGAAGTGATAGCCATTTGTTGCGCGGCATTATCTGAACTGGAATTACCAATATCTTGATGATTACCTGAAATGGGTTCATGTGTGCCATAAGAACTTTGTCTCACTTGAGGTTGATTGAATGCAATGAACTATGGACTCAATTCGATCTGCAGCTTGTTTACATGATACTTAGTCTGGTAAATTACTCCTCCATTTAAAAAACCCATTGGAGCAGCATCATGGAGTTTGGAATGATCTTCATCCTCTGGAGACAGATTGGTAACCCCAATTCCTATGAAATAATTTAGAAGGTCAAGGAACTTCGTCTCATAATATTCCCTCTCCCGTTGGTCCAGTTCACACAGCAAAAACGTTTCTTCGCAGTCATAATCTTGATAATAATATTGTCATAATATTGATAACAAGATTTTGTGTATTTAGCATGTTTTTAAAATGAGAGGAATCTTTACCTTTTAGGTCTGATTTTCTATTTTTGTTGTTATTATTTATGAGGGTGAAGTCTGTAAAATGTATCCTTTTAATTAGAGGATTTTAGGTTTATTTTCTATTTTTTATTTTTTTTTGTTATTATTTATGAGGGTGAGGTCTGTAAAATGTATCTTTCTAATTTTAGGAAAAAAAAAAAATTGAGGAAAAAGTTATGCTTTTTTTCAAGAAAATGAAAAACAATACATTATTTATAGATATTTAATTTTCACAAAATGTAAATCATTAATTAATTTATAGAAAATTCTTAAGCTACTTCTATAAAAATTTGGGCGAATTATAAGAGAAGAGTGTCTTTTTTTAAAAGAAAATGAAAAACAACACATTATTTACAGAAGCACCTAACTTTGAGAGAATGAAAACCATCAAAACCATCAATTAATTTACAAAAAACTTTCAAACCCCTCTATAGATATTTGAGAGAATTATAGGAAAAATGGTATTTTTTTTAGAAAAAAATGAAAAACAACACATTATTTATAGAGACACCTAACTTTCATAGAATGCAAACCATCAATTGATATATATAAAACTCATTAAGCCACTTCTATAGAGATTTAGGAGAATCATAGAAAAAAGAGTATGGTTTTCTAGAAGAAAATAAAAAACAACACATTATTCAAACTCTCAAGCCACTTCGGAGAATCATAGGAAACATGTATGATTTTACACATTATTTACAAAGGCACCTAACTTGGTCCCATGGTGTAGATCAGTCATGATGGAGTTCATTGTTAAGACGCTCCATTATGTGAGGTCACTAGATTCAAACCTCTAGTGTGTCGTGCTTGGGGCATGTGAGGTCACAAGTGATAACCAACTTAGTTTCCACATTCCACAAAAAGAAAATCAGAAGCACCTATCTTTCACAGAATGCAAACCATCTATTAATTTATAAAAAAACTCTCAAGCCACTTCTATAGAGACTTTCTAGAATTATAAGAAAAAGGGTATGCTTTTTTTAGAAGAAATAAAAACAACACATTATTTATAAAGGCAACTAATTTTCAGAATGCAAACCATCAATTAATTTATATAAAACTCTCAAGCCACTTTTATAGACTTGGGAGAATCATAGGAAAATGGGTATGCTTTTAGAAGAAAATGAAAAACAACAAATTATTTACATAGACATCTAACTTTTACAAAATGAAAATCATCAATTAATTTATAGAAAACTCTCAAACTACTTCTATAAAGACAAAGAAAAATCATAGGATAAATCTCTATAGAGAACTTCATGGTTTAATTTATAGAAAAATCTCAAGCCACTACTAGAGGGAGTTGTGAGAATCATAAAAGAATTATCTACAAGGAACTTGATCAAGGATTTCAAACTTAAAAAAAACTTGCCAAAGAATAAACTATTATTTGACAAATTTGAAACATTTACTCACTAATCACTTGCATCAAGCACATAACATCAGTGTTCCACCTCTCATCCACAAGTGTATGTAGAACCCTTGAAATATAGAAATTTATTCCATAAAAGAGGTTAAATAAAATGAAATTACTTAGTCAAAGATCTCAAATAAAATACCTAGGTTGATTCAAAAACTAAGAAAAATGGGCATTTGACATTTTATAGATTGATAAATGTTCATGTAACATAACTATATATATATATATATATATATATATATATATATATAACTTTGAATTAACAAAAATTACCGTGTGTATATGTATTTGAAGGTCCTAATATATAGAATTGGTAACAATTATTTTAGTTTGGTTTATATTTAATTTTTTAAGATATTTAAAAAATATAAGTGTATTATATAATATATTATATATAATAACTAATAGAGTTACTATATATTGAATTATATAACAAAGAATATAATTAAGTTCGAAATCTATTTTGGAGGAGACACCTAAAAAAATCACTCTAATTATTAATATTTTTAACTAAGTAATTTCCATCTTATTTAACTTTTTTTATGAAATAGTTTTCTATATTTCAAGGGTTGTACACACATGCTGGATGAGAGGTGGAGCAGTGATGTTATGTGCTTGATGCAAGTGATCACTAAGTAAATGTTTCAAATTTGTTAAATAATACTTCATGCTTTGGCAAGTTTTTTTGAAATTTGAAATCCCCCATCAAGTTTTTGGTAGATATTTTTCCTATGATCCTCCCAACTTGGTGTAGAAGTGGTTTACTAGTTTTTTATAAATTAAATGATAAAGTTCCTTGTAGAGATTTATATTCAGAATCTCCCAAATTTTTATAAAAGTGGCTTGAGAGTTTTCTATAAATTAATTGATAGATTACATTCTATAAAATTTATGTTCTTCTATAAATAATATGTTGTTTTTTATTTTCTTCTAAAAAAACATACCATTTTCCTATGTTTCTCTCAAATCTCTATAGAATATAAATTAATTGATGGTTTGCATTCATAAAAGTTAGGTGTCTCTAAAAAAACATACAATTTTCCTATGTTTCTCTCAAATCTCTATAAAATATAAATTAATTGATGGTTTGTATGTTTTTTTTAAAGTCATACAATTTTCCTTATAATTCTCCCAAATCTTTATAAAGGTAGTTTGAGAGTTTTCTATAAATTAATTGATGGTTTTCTCTATAAATAATGTATGTTTTTTTAAAAATCATACCATTTTCCCTATAATTCTCCCAAGTCTTTATAGAAGTAGTTTGAGAGTTTTCTATAAATTAATTGATGGTTTTCATTTTGTGAAAGGTAGGTGTAGCCTCTCTCTTTTTGGCGACTAACCTAGGATCGTACTAGGCACTGTGTTGGGCCGATTTCAACGTCTCTTTCTTGATATCCTGGGCGATAATCTGGATTGGCAACATATTCTCCAAGATGTGGAGGCGAATACTTTGGAATTAAGATGGCAATTTTACAAGGGTGAGTAGAGATGGGCATCTGATCCTGTGGAAGATGATCATAGTGAAGAGGACAGCAATGCGTCTGATGTGCTGAGATTTTATGCAGAATTTGATCACCAGGAAGATCAATATCTTCAAGAGGATAGCAATGAGTCTGAGGAAGAAGAATACGAGCCATGAATGAATTTGAAGATGAGCATCAAGTCCCTTTTCCTGCATCTAAGTCAACAATAGAGAACTTGTCAACACACATAATCTGCCTTGACCAAGTCACCAGTGGAAATGCAACTTGTCCCATCTGTGCAGACATGATGGCCGTTGGTGAGGCAGCGAAACAACTACCATGTAAGCATCTCTATCATAGAGATTGCATCATTCAGTGGCTTAGTCGCAAAAATAACTGTCCATTGTGCCGTTATAAGCTGCCCACAGATGATACAAACACCCAGGAGTAAAATCTGCAGGAATATATTTTCTTCTGCTGATTTTTGTTTTAGTACTTTCCTAGTCCTATTATGGTATCTTTGTAGAGAAAATAAGCAACAACTTCTCACTTTCTACATTGTTTTAAATGTATGAACATTGTATTCAGAAAATGTATCTCTTTCACACCGTGCCCATATTTCTCAATGTAATGATTTCAAAGTTTTAATTTGTTAAGTGTAATGATATGAATATACTTTAAAAAAAAATGGTTTCTCCGTTATCTTATCCCAAGGATGAGAGAGCCGTGAAGGAGCTGATCCCTGCGTCTTGGGCAAAATAATTTGAAATCAAGTTGTGTACATCAAAGAATTAATCAAAATACTAGAGCATTAAGCGAAGAAAAGGATTTCACCCATCAAAGAATTAATCAAAACAGTAGAGCATTAAGGGAAGAAAAGGATTTTACCCAATGCATCTTCTCATTTTAATTCTCAGAAAGAAAGCCCACTTTTCCATGCATGGTTTCGTACTGATAAGCTTTAATTCGCCATCTTTATTCACCATATGACAGGCCCTTCCCTGTTGAGGGCAAAGCCTTCCAAGAGCTTATAGGCTCCAGAGAATATGTCTGTTATTACTGCAGACTTGCTTACTCAAAAGTAATATAATGACAAAAGCTTAAGAGAGACCTCTGTAGAAGTCCACTTCTCCCAGCTCATCGTAACCTAACTATATACCTTGAACCCATATTTCATTCCAATTTGCTAATGTCATATGACAACGGGATAGCCACAGTTACAATGGTTTAGTAAGCCTCTGGTACAGTTACCATTTCATTTCAAGTTTTCCCTTCTTGGCATTGTGGCAATATTGAACTGTTCTCATACATGGATGCAAAAATTGAGATCTTCATAAATATTGAACTTCATATTTAGTCAAATATTTAACTACATGATTTAGTTCAAATTCTTCTTACATTCATTATTTTAAGAATCAAAGTCATATTTACTCAGCAAGTGCTTAAAAAAGACTTTGTAGTTCCAGCACAACCTAAACTAACTATATACCTTTAACCTACATGTCATTCCAATTTATTGATGTCATATGACAACAAGACCCACAATAACAATAAGACAAAAAAAAAATAGTCTTATCATAACCTATTGTCCACTTGTTTTATAACCAGATAGCCACAATAACATAAGACAAAAAAATAGTCTTATCATAACCTTTTGTCCAGATGTTTTGTAAATAAAAGTTTTTGTCCAGTTGTTTTATAACCGGATAGCCAGTCTTATCATAACCTATTGTCCAGATGTTTTGTAAATAAAATAAAACTTTTAGATACAATAAGAAGTGCTTAGAATGACCTGATAATGTTATTCAAAATGGCATGTTGTACTAAGATAATGTTATTTTTACTCTCCCTTTGTTGAAAGCTTCATTGTATATCATTCTCCCAAAGCTTTAGTCAAATCTAAGAAGTGCTTAGAATAACCTGATTGCAGCAATATTCTTTATTCAAAATGGCTTGTTGTACTATAATAATGTTAGCTTTAGTCAAATCTAAGAAGTGCTTAGAATGACCTGATTGCAGCAATATTCTTTATTCAAAATGGCATATTGTACTATAATAATGTTATTTTTAGTCGTCCTTTGTTGAAAACTTAACTGTATATCATTCTCTCAAAGCTGTAGTCAAATCTTTGCATGATTCATAGAAAACTAGCAGAGACTTGGAGGTCAAGGTGTCAAGCTTATTATTGTTTTAATTGTCATAGACGTGTCTTTGTAGTCCATTATATTGCATGATTCCTTCTTTTTCCATTGTTTTTTTCCCTTTAGTGCAGTCTCTCTAAAGGACTAACACAGATCTTAAGTTCACTCTCTTGAATAGGTCATAAAGCAAATACATGTAAATCGCATTACCGTTTTTACTTCCCTATATGGAAGCCAACAAAGTGATTGTTCACTGCCATAGTAGACACATCTTTATTGTGCAAGTAAATATCCTATATGAAAATCTTTTCCCTGTATCCTATATGAAAATCTTTTCCCATCTTTATGTAATCAATCGAGAGAGAAGAGTACAACAAAGGGAGACGAGTCTATAGGTAGGAGAGGAGAATGATATCAATTGAGCTGCCCTAAAAAGGATCTAAATGAGGTTTTTATTATTCTCAATATCTTGAAAGGTCAACCAAGGTTTAGATCAACCCTTTTAGGGCTCGTGCTGGAAAGAAAAACTTATACTCACGTGGGTCTCTCCTCATAAGATTCTATTGGAGAACAATGAGAATGCATGGTAAGCTTCTCAAGTTCGAGTTCACACAAATTAGGGTTCATGCTGCATAAAAGGGATGGCGCTGGACTAAGAGAAAGTGATAGCAATTAAAGAGAGCGTTCGAGTGGTTAGCCACGCCTAAAGAACTAAGTGTACTACCTAGTGTTTCTTACCCACAACAAATAAAAAAAATGCATAACAGTAATTAATAATGGATTGCCAGAAATTTCAATAAACTACTCAATTGAATTTGAGCTAATTAGCTACTCAACCCAAAGAGGAAACAGAAAAACAAATTCATAAGACAAGATTTTACCTTAAAAACTTAATGGAAAAACCAGCATTCAATTTGTTTCTTCCAAGCTAATGGCATGATTACAAGTTCTCTAATTCAACTTGATGCTTCTTAGTGAAGTCTGGGTAGCATACTCCTCCTCTTCGCCAAAGAACAATTTCTCCATCTCCAAAAACTAACATATAGGAGGTAGAGGAGATAGGAGGAAGGCCAAGCGTCCCCGACCCTTCAGCTTCCCCCGTTTTGTTTTCCTTTAGTTTCTTTTCCTTTTGTCTTTTATAAGAAAAAGGATCTATAAAAATTTATCTTTTTCTTTTTAATACATTTTTTTTTGGTTTTCATTTCACAATCATCTAATGTGGCTTGTCTTAGGTTTTGATTGAGTGAGTTTGGACACTATTCAGAAAAGGGTCTATAAATTTCTTATTTTTTTTGTTAATATATTTTCTTTTCGTTTTCCTTTAGTGTGGTTTGTTTTAGGTTTTGATTGAGTGTGTCAAAGTCTTGAACTTTGTTCATGTCAATCTTTGTAAAAGTGTGTGCTTTAGCCAATTGTTTAATGTTCTAATTCTGATCACTAAGTTGTAGTTTTAAGTAAGGATGTCACTTTCAAAGTATCTTGTAAGAAGTTGTTTATTTAAGCTTTAGCCTAAATGTTCTAAGAAATGATTTTTTTTCGACATATTTTCCGAAGACATTTGCCCAAAATCAGACCATGAATAGTTAGATACCCATATTTGAGTGATTATTTATGTATAATCTTAGTGTCTCAAGGGTTTTTTAGCATGCAGAATCCATTTAGAAATGAATTTTAAACAACAAAAAATAGTGGTTCGGTGCAAATTTATATGACTAAATTCTAACCAAAAAAACATTTCATAGAACAGTTAGACAATGCCTTTCTTTAATAAAAGTCACCACAATGTGAACTTTATTGAAATGTTATAAAACTAAATTGTAGTTTACACTATGTAACATGGATTTTGTGGAAAATATCCATTTAATATCAAAATTATTAAAATAAATTAATAGTACATTTTTTTTAAACTTATAAGTCATAAAGAATAGGATGTTAACAAAAGGAAGGGGAGCCATCGAAATTTAAGAAGTCTAAAACTAACCATCTCCAAATTCTATGTGCTAATGTTTGTGAATACATGGATCTTGAAAGCTCAAATGAAGAGAGTATAGCAAGAAGGCCTACTAGTATATTGTAACAAGTCGAAGCGAAGAACTTCCATCATAATATTGATTCACTTTTCATTGTAAAATTTACAAATTTTTGTGTAAATAATTTGTAATGATAAATATATTATCTCATGGTTTTTTGAAAAGTTATAAAATAAAAGACAAAGAATGAGAGGAAAAACTTAGAAGAAAAAAAATACATTTTTTTTATTAAAGTTCTTCTCAATAAAAACAAAATTTCAAAAGAAAAGGGAATCAAGGAATCAACTAGGGCATGGAAAAGAATAAAGTGTAAAAGGAACTAAAGGGTCTAGAAATGGAATTCAAAAGGTAGAAAGAGTTGGGAGCCACTAACCTCTCTTATAATTATGATTTCTATATGCCCTAACCAATGGGGAGAGCTTTTACTTTAGCAATGTAAACTATTTTCATTTTAATGGAGAACTTGATGGCCACCTTTGGAAGATTGATTCTAATGTATGCTATTGTGTGGGACAATTTCTCTACATTGTTATTCTAGAATCACTATGAGAATGTTCATTGATGTTGTAAACTACTTTGTGTATTCTCCATTAATTCTTACTTATGTCATTCAATGGTTGCTAACCTATAGATATAGAATTGTAATTGGCAATTTTAATTTAGGCTTCCATGGTTATCTTATTGGCTATTTAGAACCATTGTCTTTAAAGCAGAATAAACTATTTTCTATGTTAAGGGTGGGTAAATGTGTTGAACCTGCACAGAATAGATCTAGCTAAACAATAATACACACATTTGCAGAGAGAATTGGAGAAATAAGAAGCAAGATAGAAAGAATGGAAGAATTCTCATTAACTGTATTCCACACTCAAAGAGTAAATAATTTACAATATATATAGGATAAATGAGTAACTAATGAGCAATAGTGGTGGTCTAGATTGATCTGGACACACACCAACAGTTACAAGAGTAAATTTCCACCTAGTCTAGACTCTCAGGCAGTTACAGGAGTGAATTGCCACCTAGCTGAGTTAACTAGTCAACTAGTCTTATGTTAACTGACTGAACAAGGAGTGGTGAGTTGGTGATGATCCCAATGTTGCCTGGTGACAAAACCAATGCAACATCTAAACTCAACTCAACTACTCAAACTGAAGTGTCAACTGAAATAGAATATTCTTTAGGTGGAATATTCTCCCCTAAAATATAGGAGACTGGATAATGACTAATTATGACTAATAAACAAGGAATAACCTTAGGAAAATTAAATCCTAGGTGTGTGTGAAGTAACTCCAACACCCCCCCTAAACATCACTATGGTGAAAATAAAGAATGGGCCATGGCTACGAGACCATGTTAGGTACCCAAATACAAAAGATACATTGAACTAAATGAGGAAAGAGGGAAAACCTCGTGGGAACAAAACCCCCCCTCAAATTACAATGCATAAAATAAAAAATGATAAGGAACAAAAGGCAGTTGCTAAGCAACCATGTCCTTCACTCCAAGAAGACCTTAACCTCTCAAATTAAAATGCATAAAATAAAAATGATAAGGAACAAAAGGCGCCGGCAACCACAAGTCCCTTCAATTCCAAGAAGACCTTACAACCGTAAAGCCGGTGCTCAAACCAACTGTGCAAGTTTGTGCTCTTTGAAGATTTTGTTGAAGATGTAGATGTCTGCACGGATCTGATGAAGTATATGCATCATTGATATTTCCACACATATCCACTTTATCTTCTTGTAATGAATAATATCCAAATAAATTTTGGATGAAATTTTGAAAATCGTACGACCGTTTCCGGAAAAATGCTGAAATTTTGTTGATTTTGAAACGATCATAACTTCAGTTTTTGGACTTTGTTTCAGACAATGTTTTTTTGAAATTGGATATTTTCTCGAGAGGAATTCAAATATCCAATTTGTTTCTGCAAATTTTTCTCAGAAAATATCAGAATGGCGTCTGATGTGCGCGGCTCCCTTTTGACTCCTGAGATGCATGCATGGTGCATGCAAAAGTATCTCGTGTGACTCCTGAGATGCATGCCTTATATATTCCACATGAATTTTAGAAAACAAATATGAAATGGAGTAGACATCATCTTCAATTAATGGAATACAAATTTCTGCAAATACTTTTGTAGAAGACACTTCATAATAAGAGGCTTGATCTTCTGATGGATTCTCTTCTGGCTCTATCTGTTCGACCTCCTACTTGAAATCTTCACAATATTCTTTATTCCCAAATAGAACCTCCAAATTGGTCCATAATTCATTTGGAGTTAATCCTTGTGATTCTTCATATACTTGATGGAAAAGTTTGGGAGAAACAGACATGTTGATACTTCCTATGGCCATATCTTGTCTATTGAGAAAGTCATTTTTCTCATTAACAAAATCAGGCTCTACTTTCATTGCCATAGTAATTTGGTATAAGCCTTTTCATCTTAGCAGAAGCAAAAATTTTGGCTTCCATTCCAAATAGTTATGAGGCGTGAGAAGTATTTCCGGCGAATAATCCATCTTTTTGTTGTCTTCAATCTTTTGTACTTGCAAAAAATGATTTGGTGTAGCTTTTGCTTAGTAGTCCGTCGGCTCTGATACCATGTAAATGTGTTGAACCTGCATAGAATAGATCTAGCTAAACAATAATACACACATTTGCAGAGAGAATTGGAGAAAGAAGAAGCAAGATAGAAATAATGGAAGAATTCTCATTAACTGTATTCCACACTCAAAGAGTGAATAATTTACAATATATATAGGATAAATGAGTAATTAATGAGCCATAGTGGTGGTTTAGATTGATCTGGACACACACCAATAGTTACAAGAGTAAACTGCCACCTAGTTTAGTCTCTCAGGCAGTTACGAGAGTGAACTGCCACCTAACTGAGTTAACTAGTCAATTAGTCTTCAGTTAACTCACTAAACAAAGAGTAGTGAGTTGGTGATGATCCCAATGTTGCATGGTGACAAAACCAATGCAACATCTAAACTCAACTCAACTAGTCAAACTGAAGTGTCAATTGAAAGAGAATATTCTTCAGGTGGAATATTCTCCCCTAAAATATAGGAGACTGGATAATGACTAATTATGACTAATAAACAAGGAATAACCTTAGGAAAAATAAATCCTAGGTATGTGTGAAGTAACTCCAACGGGGTGATCATTTCTTCTAGTTCTATATATGTTTTTCTTGCTCTTGAAATCCTAGCTAGATATTTGTGCATTCTATTTTATATTAAGATTGCATTTAGGACTTAAAATTTACTTTTAAATTCACAAAAACTATTAACCATAATTGATCCAAAATTTAGAGGGTTCCTCATTCCCAATGATGGGAAGTCTAATTGGGAATGCTTCTTGGAGTGAACCCATGTCGTTGATAGTAGGATATTTTCCCCTATCAACACTTGCTAAAACCAAAGTTATTATCTTCAAGGGTCAAATAAATTAATAATGTCCTCTCAAACTATCATCTTTAATTCTAAGGTGTCGATATTGATGTCACCATTGTTTATGCTTAATTGGGGATTCAATTCTCAGGGACCAAGCTTGGGATGAGGAAATCTGATCTGATATGCACATCATGGATAACTTTATCAGGCTCACTGTTCTCTATGGGGACCTAGTTTACTCAAGTTAAACTTAGAAATGAAATAAAGAGTTCGATCCCAAAGCTTAATTGCATCATCCTACGCAAGAGAATAATTCCCTAGTGCGTTATATAGGCGAAGTTTGTGGCCCACCCCTTCTAGATTGAAATCATCATCTAACTAGTTTCTCTTCTACATTAGTTTAGTGGATTTCTTGACTCTTCAACCAATAGGAATTGTTATCCTTATCTTGCATACTTCTCCTCAAATTCCAGTACCAATTGGTTTGCAAAGGCCACCTCTCTACTTAAGTCTATTATCATGTTCAAATATCCTCTAGATGCCCTTGGCCAACTCCAATCGACTAAGCAAGAGTTGAATAGGGTTATTAGAGATGACATATACAACTAGTATATTCAAGTTACTTGTATCGATACGTCCAAGTGGTTTGAATTCAAAGATGGTCGTCTATGCAAAGTATTTAATGGCATTGAGAGATAACCTTATTATACACACTTTTTCACTGGATGCATGCTCTTAGAGTCCCCATGTAGTAATTTTAGGTTGTCTCTCATTGGCTTAAAGTCAAAATTGATCATCAATCACATGGGGAGACAAGATAAGGCATACTCTCCATCTTCAGGTGATTGAGATGAAGGAGAAATTCATCTTCAACTAACCCATCTATTATGATATCAAAGGACAGTTTCTCTTCCTTTTTAGGGAGTCCTATAACTCCCTATCCACCATCTTCTAGTTTATGCATTAAATATGCATGTACTTGTTTATGAGGGATGATCCGGATTTATGAGAGGAATGAAATGAAACATAGATCTATAACATTAACACAGATATACATAGAACAATAACAGAGATAAAGTGGAACTTAAATTTTATTAAATAAGAAATTTGTTGAAACTGTAAAATGCAGAATGAAAACAATCGTGCTCGAATGGTGGTAGCTAATCTCTTAGAAGAGATGTGGCGGCTACACGCATTCATTTGAGCATATTACAATGAGGTCTCCAGGGATTTTTAGAATCTAGAAGTAAAAAGAAAACCCTAGACATCCAAAAACCTAACCATAGGAGAAGAAGCACCAAAATTCATGTGGGCCCCGATGGGGTTAGTTAGTACATCAACTTCTCAGGGTCGTAACGTTTCGTACGATCTTTGTTTGGGGCATTCGATACCTCATCAGAAAGGTCTATCCGAGAAGTACAACTTCTATCAAGGGTTATGGAATGTTGTCGACAACCCCTGGCCCTCTAAAAGTCCAAAAAAATGTCGTTTAGTGCCTCAAAATAGCCCCGGAAGTTTGGGACTCGAAAAGCTAGAAAAAAAACTACCAAGATAAAAACTGTAACTACCAAGATGAAAGTTGTATGTGAGCCAAATAGAAGAGGTGGGTGGACACTAATATCCATCTACATCAATCCTCCCTCCTTAGGAAGCAATGGTCTCCATTACATTGGATTCCCCCATCAAATGAGGAAACTTCTGCTAAATTTGGCCCCAGGTGAGCCACTTGCCTTGGTGCAAGAGTTGTCATGCTTTGACAACTCGATAAGATGAAGCTTATGTTAGCGAGTGCCCTTGACCTCTGTGTCCACAATCTGATCAGTGGATTCTTGTTACATGCAGTCAGGGTTAAGCTATGTTGGTGTCAACTGTTCTTTTGTCTTGAAGGTGTCCCATAAGGGTGGAAAGTATGGTCGAAGGAGGTCCACATTAAACATTGGGTGAAATCCAAGGAAAGGGGGGATGTTGAGCTCAAAATCATTGTCACCCACAACCTTGGTGATGGTTTAACGTCCATAGCGGAGTGGACGAAGCTTCTGATGGGGTCATGTAAGTGCAACCAAACTTTATCGCCCACCTAAAACTTGTGTGGCACCCGGTGTTGATCATGGCACTTATTGTACTTAACATTGGATTTCTATAAAATATCTTGAACCTGTTGGAGGATGTGTTGGATTCATTCAATGAACCAAGTGGTTATTTCGGCTTCAGTTTGCGCATGGGATGATTCTTCCTGTGTGGACGCAAGGGGTAGTGCAACATCCATGGGACCCAATGGTTGAAATCCCAACCCCACCTGAAAGGGGTTTTGATTGGTTGAGATATGAATGGCTATGTTGTAACTCTGTTGAAAATAGGGAAGACTCTTATCCCATGTGTGTGGATTCTTGGAATTCTACATGTGCAAGATATGCACGATCATCTTGTTGACGACTTTGGTTTGGCCATCAGTTTGGGGGTGTATGGCCATGGATTTAGTGAGCTTGGTGTACAACCATGAACAAATGCTCGACCAGAATGTACTGAGGAACCGGTTGTCCCGATCGGAGATGATGCTTTGTGGTAGCCCAAAATGTACCCACACTCGTTCGAGGAAGAGCTTATAAATGGCCTCTTTTGTGATGCTCTTCTTGCAGGCGACTAGAATCACCATCTTGGAAAATCGATCAACCACCATGAAAACATTGTTTCCCTTCTTATTGGAAGGAAGTTCTGACATGTAGTCCATTGATCTGAAAATGAAAAGGCTTGTATCATTGAAATATTTGCAATTTTTTAAATATGTGTGCTTAGGCAAAAGGATCAATTTGCAAACACATAAATTAGTGAAATTTCACATTCAAGAGGCAAATAATAACCAGCAAATAACAGTGAACAGTAAACACATAACACAACAAATGATAAAGGAGTTCACCCCTCTCTTAGGCTACATCTCCTGGTCCAGCTTCCAATGGATCTTTTATATTATTTTCTCAAAGTGTTAAAATCAGTGCTTTACAGTGCTCAAAATGCCAAATAGATGGCTCCAATGGCTCCAGAGCATCGAAAAACCCCTAGCTGGGATTTTTTAGTACCTGGTTTGGCCAAAAAATGAAGAAAATAGACCTCCTGGAAGTTTTCTCCTTAAAGCTTGTTGTCTCTGGTTCGCCAAACCGCACCTCTGTGTGGCTAACCCAGCTTCTAGGTGTTTCCCGTGCCTAAACCTAGCACATGCACCATCTCCACAAAATGTGCCAAAATTTCGCACGGTTAGAGGACTATCCCCCAAACCACGGAGGTGTTGGACGCATGGTTCCATATGACCACGTCCCGCATTTAAATTGGCGCCCATTGCAATGCTAAAGGAGGTGACAAGTGGCACACGATGGGGGAAGCATCGTTTGAAAGCACTCTTTGGATCATGACATGTGGCAGCACGAAATGCCCATTTGAAACCTGAGCAATAAGCGTGAGGCACAGTCATATGGCATGGTATACAATCGGGGGCTAGGGCTAAGCCCCAGCCCGGACCCCACACCAAAACTCAACACTTGCAACTTTAAATATTTATAAACACATTCATATGTTAAGTCCCATGGTGCAGCGCACCAGTAGCCAGCCTTTGCCAAAAATTTTCCACATGTACGGGAGGTCCAGGGTTCGACCCCCGCGAACTCCTCAAAATTTTACCATACAACAAGGTGTCACATGGCAGCCCATGCTTGGGCCACGTGGCACCACCCAATTTGTCAAAAGAATGCCACGTGTCCAAAAATAATTCTCCCACGTCTGCCACTCGACTGTCTACTTAGCATCTTCTAACTCAGCGCTGCCACATGTGGGTCCATACCCTGCCACGTCAGCCTGTATGGAATGTACGGACTGTACAGTCAGCAAAAATTTTGCCTGTTTGGCAAAATGAATAGAACATGATATCACACTCATTCGATGTTTGTTTAAACCCGTTCGAGTTGCGTTGGGTTCGTGAGGACGAGGCCTACGCACCTATCCATTTTGAAGCGATTCNAATTTGTCAAAAGAATGCCACGTGTCCAAAAATAATTCTCCCACGTCTGCCACTCGACTGTCTACTTAGCATCTTCTAACTCAGCGCTGCCACATGTGGGTCCATACCCTGCCACGTCAGCCTGTATGGAATGTACGGATTGTACAGTCAGCAAAAATTTTGCCTGTTTGGCAAAATGAATAGAACATGATATCACACTCATTCGATGTTTGTTTAAACCCGTTCGAGTTGCGTTGGGTTCGTGAGGACGAGGCCTACGCACCTATCCATTTTGAAGCGATTCCGAGCACTTTGATTTTTGAGCAAAAATTGATCCCCTAGATCATCCATCAAGATGGATTCCTGGGCCTTTCGGGAGTATGTAGAGGGATGTACATGCCTTGTTTCTTAATGATCAGTTTGGAAATGGAATAGGTTTTGCAGGACCTGATATACTTGTTGACATCTTGTCGGATTTTCGGCCAATAGAAATGTTGATGCAACGCTTGCATTGTTGTTTCTACGTCAAAGTGTCCTACCACCTAACTGTAGTGAGCTTCCCAAATCAGCTTCGCTTGCTCGCTTGATGGAATGTAGATATGGCCCAGGTGGCACAACAACCTGTTCTGCAGATGAAAATCAATGACAATTGTGTTTGTTCCCAACATATCGTAGGTAGTGGCGAAGTCAGGATCTTGCTCATAGAGTTGGGGCCATATGGACGTCTCATGTCTGAAGGAGCATAACATAGTGGTTAGTGCAAAAACTGGCGGTCATTTGAGCCAATCAACGACACGGTTGGTTCTCTTTTTCTTATACCTGATGTTGAGATGGAAATGTTGAAAGTATGTGGACCACTTTTGATGGTGGTCATTCTGCAATTTTCTTTGTGTCTGCATGAACTGCAGAGGATTATGATTAGTGTGGATGATTTTCTCCTTTCCGAGAATCTAATTCCTCCACTGGCGGCAGGCTTGTATAATGGATTACATTTATTTGTCATAAGTGGGGTACTTACAGATAGTATCTGATAGCGTCTCACTTTGATGGGCCATGGGATGTCCATGTTGAGTGAGAATTGCACCCACAAAATGGTTTGAATCATTTGTCTCAAACTCAAAAGGTTTTTACAAGTCGGGTAATGAGAGCACTGGGGTTGAGAACATGTGTTGCTTCAAGTCATCAATATCTTTTTGTTGTGACTAGCCCCACAAAAATTTTTCCCTGTCACTGCCCCTGGTCAGTTTGCTAAGGGCCCATGCAATGTGGGATAATCCAAACATGAACCTGTGATAGAAATTGGCAAGGCCTAAGAAGCTCTGAAGCTTAGTGAGGGTGGTCGAGGCTGTCCATTCATGGATGACTTGGATATTGGCTGGATCAACATGCACCCCATTCTCATCAACAATGTAGCCTAGGTATTGGACCTTGTTCATGCCGAAGGAGCATTTTTCCAAATTTACATATAGCTTGTTTTGTCACAGAGTGTGCAAAACTTATTGAATGTGTTGCAAGTGTTCTGCCCTTCTTTTTGAAGATGAGGATGTCATCCAAATACACCACCATAAAATAATTGGTGAAAGGTTGTAAGATATCATTCACCATCCTCATGAAATTTGTTGGGTCATTTTTCAAGCTAAAGGGCATGACCAACCATTCAAAAAGACCTTCTTTAGACTTGAAGGCAGTCTTCCATACATCGGTCTACTCTATTGGGACATGGTGGTAGTCGGACTTCATATCAATCTTACTGAAGTATTTTTCTCCCTTAAGTTGGTCAAGGAGATCGTCAATTCGAGGAATTGGGTACGAGTTCCTGATTGTGATCTTATTTAGGGACTAGTAATCAATGTAGAGATGTCAAGACCCATCTTTCTTCTACACAAGCACAATTGGGATTCCACAAGGTGATGAGCTTGGGCGGATGTTCCTCTTTTCGAGCAGCTCTTGGATCTATCACTTGATTTCCTCATTTTCTAACAGAGAGAAGCGATATACTGGCCCATTGGGTAGCAGTGCACCGGGGGTCAGATCAATTGATTTCTTGACCTGATACTGCAGAGGTACCCCAGTGGGTGAGGAGAAGATGTAATTGTATTCTTCCATGATCTTATCCACTTGCTTTTGTTGTGTGTAGATACATGTCATGGAGGCCATGGATGTGGCTGCAACCTTCCGCTCATTTTGAGTATGAATCACGAAGAAGACAACCTTCCAGGTTTGAGATATGACCTTCTTGCATTGGTTGACAGAGATCAAGGAAATGGCGGTAGATGGGACCACCTCAGTTATCTTGTATAATTTCTTGTCCAAAGTAATAATAACACTACGAGGCCTAGACTCATATACAACATGGCATTTCCAAAAATAAGGTTGGCCCAAAAGAACATTACAAACTTCAAGGGGGGTGACATCACACAATACCTCATCTTTGAAGGGATTGATGTCATAGGTCAGGCATCATTGTTGGCTGACGCGGAGATCGCTCCCTTGGCGGAGCCATCCGATGATGTATGGTTGCAGGTGTGGTGTTGTCGGCAGAGGCAATCACTTGATGACCTCTGCTGAGATGAGGTTATTTTAGATAATTCTATCAACACTGAAGTGTAGTGGAGTAACCTTCACCCACATATGTGAATGAAAAAGGTGTTCACCTTCCTCTGGTTCATCAGGTTCATTGGGCTGGACCTTGGTGGTGGTAGCAACAGTGGCACTAGGTTCTGCATCAATGATTCATCTCACTTTTTCTGGTTCTTACTCAGAGTCAAAGCATGCATCTGCTTCAGAGGATTTCACTTCAACCACCAATGATTGCTTTGAGTGGCATTCAATGATGTTATGCCAAGGTCTCTTATGGAACTCACACCATTTCCCAGTGTTTTTCTTTGTCTTCCCATTGTCCTTCTTCGTTTGCGGTTTGGATTTGTTGTCCTGAGGCTGTCCATCCTTTCTCTCCCTTTTTTTTGTGGGTTGGGTTCTCCTTTTCCCTGCTTCTGCTGTGAGGTTTTTGCAAACCCAAACTGTCATGTCTTCTATTTAAGCTTCTGCTCGATTTTGACAGCATATCGATAGGTCACGCCTAAGGAAAACATGTCTAGAAACTCCGTGTTTGTTTGGATGTATCTATGCAGACCATCGCGGTACTTGAGCACCATATGTCGCTCAGATTCTTTGGTACCCATCTTGGTGTGCAAGGTATGGAAGACATTGGTGAACTCTGGCACTATTTGGTCCATTTACTGTCGTAGTGTGGTCCATCTTGTATATAAGTCATCATAACTTCCAATTGGATACTATTGTTCCTTAATAGCATCCCTGAAGGAACCCCAAGTGGGTGAAACTAAAAATAATGTAGATCCCTATGTTTCCTTTTTCTCACAGAAAGTATCTCACCAATATTTGACATGGGGGACGACCTTGAGGAGCACAAATGTAATATTTTCTCTATTGGAAAATTTGTCGAATGAAAATACCCTTCTAGAAGGTTTAACCATTTTTCTACAACATCTTCATATATTTGACCTTCAAATATAGGAATGTCAAAATTGATTTGTACCTTGAAGGGGGTGGATCCTCTGCTTGAGGTAGATGTGTCGCATATTGGCAGTCATCGAAGGATTTGCACAAAGTTATACATCATCTCGTTCCTTCGTCTTAGGAGGGCTTCCTCAAGCACAGTTTAAAGGGATCTCCTACCCCATCGTCTCTCTTTTCTTCCCCCATGGGTGGTCATCGGGTTCGGCAAGGCCGATCTTGCAAAGGCTCGACTGGTTTGAGTACCAACTGCTTATATCCTGAACTTGTTGGGTACATGCATAGAAAAATAAATGAAGACCAGACTGCTCTGATACCATTGATCCATATTTATGAGCGGAACGAAATGAAACACATATCTATAACAGTAACACAGATATATAGAGAAAAATAACAGAGATACAGTGGAACTTAACTTATATTAAATAAGAAATATGTTGAAATTGTAAAATGCAGAATGAAAACAATCTTGCTCGAATGGTGGTAGCTAATCTATGAGAAGAGATGTGGAAGCTATGCCCATTCATCTGAGCACATTACAATGAGGCCTCCGGGCCTTTTTAGCATCCAGAAGTAAATAGAAAACCCTAGACATCCAAAAACCCAACCCTAGGAGATGAAGCACCAAAATTCATGTGGGCCCCAATGGGGTAAGTTGGTACATCAACTTCCGAAGGTCGTAACATTTGCATACAATCTTTGTTTGGGGTGTTTGATACCTCGTCAGAAAGGTCTATCCGAGAAGTACAACTTATTCCAGGGTAATGGTATGTCTCTTGTTAGTGCCAAGATTCACCCTTAGACTACTATAATGGTAATCCCAGTACCCATAAGAATATTAAGATAAATGGATGAATGTTAAACTTTGACAATGGATCAAGCTGATATGATTTGAGACTCACTCCAGTATACCAAATGAACAGAAACTATGCTCCAGTATAAAAGGGATAAGACAACCTTCAATCAGTATATATTTAACAAAATGAACATAATAAAGTGTAGAAGAACATTGAATGAACAAGCCAACTTTCACATCTAGTTAAATTGACATATTCATGACGAATTCTCTTAAATCAAAAACCTTCTAACTCAGAGATAGTATTACTCCAATGGAAACCCTCATATATATCACAACAAATCATTTACTGTAAAGAACTGATGATAATAATTGTAGATAAATCCCTTATAAACAAAAAACCATTGGAACAAGAAGACACAGAAAATGAAACAAGAAAGAACACAAGTTGATCTTCAATTGAATTATAATCCTCAAATCCATATGCATGGAGTTCTGAAGCTTTCAAAAAGAAAACAAGAGTACTATCCTCAATTTCTCATCACTTGAACCCTTTCATCATCAAAACAACTCGGATATATAGTCTATCCCCCCTGCATACTCTAAGGAATTTGATATGAACTAGTTACATAGGATTCCCATTGTCTTAGGATTTTGTTCCAAAAAATAACAACAGAAAGCAAAACTAACTCCTAATTTCTAGGATGTTGTATAAGGTAATAAATGTATCTAAAACACATCATGCTACATGGTATGATGATGGAACATTTGTCCCTCTCATCCCCCTGAAGATTTGGAGGAAGTTTGTTCTAGTTGGAACTTGAAACAAACTCGAATCTGAGCTGACTGTTAACTTTCACAGTGACCTGGTGACCACCTGCTGCAAAAACTCCATTTCTAGCACTTTCACAGCAAACTGGTAAACTCCCTGTGAAATCCCTGTTTATGACTTTCTTCAACTTCCGGACTTGTATTAGCTATAAGCAATTTTTTCAATGGTTTTTTTCCTTACATATGATGTCATTAGATAATACCATATATAATTCATGTTCCAAAAACCAATTCAAGAGGATAAACTCTAAAACCCTAGTTGTTATCCATGGCTTCCAGTATGATGTCAAAATTAGGGATTCACATTTAGTTATCAATTTCAAAATATGAGCAGACCTTTAAAACACATCCAAATTCCTCTTTGTAGCTTCTTCCTTTAATTGATGTAGCTCCTCTTTCAAAATCCTATTTTCTTCTTGCAAAATTCTATTCTTCTGGTACAAGTTCTTGAATTTCCTATGCAGTGGCATGGACCTTTTAACCATACTTTTGTTGTTTCCTAAAGCCTCCTCACATGATTCCAAGTGCTTTTCTATTCTGGTCTTCATCTGTCTATTTTCCTCTCTTAATTGCACAATTAGAGCTTGTGCTTCCTTCAACTAGTTCTTAAGTCTCTTGACTCTCAAATCACTTTCTTCTGATGGGGAATGAATTTCAATAACTTATACAGGCTCATAATTAATAGGTGTTTCATATATAATCTCCTCACAATAGGCTAAATTTTGTGTTGTTGATCTGATCACAGGTCTGCTAGGTTTTTCCTTTACAGAAACCTCTTGATTAAACATTACCTTTTTACCTTATTATACTTTGACCTCTGTTATTTCTTCAGTTTCATGATGAATATGAACCTCACATGCACCTTCATCTACAGGATCTAGCTTTTTCAATGCTGACCTAGTCAAAGGTTTTCTAGGTTTTAGCATTTTCACTACTTCATCAATAAATTCAATCTTTCTCCCTTTCTTCTTATGTTTCTTACTATCATGGGTCTCTGCAACATCTTCAACAGTCTTCATACACTACTCTAATGGTTTTTACCCTTTTTCTTCTCCTTAGATTCGTTGTTGAGAAATATTTCAGTTGTAGATTCAAGGGTTTCAACTATGGCTAGTTGTTGCTCTTTATCTTTACTTCTTTCTATTTTTGCAATACCATAGGTTTCCTTATCACTTGTAGAAAGGGTATTACTTTTAGATGGTGGAGAACTAGAAGTCTCTGAACTAAACCTTGTTGTAAACAAAAAGGAATCCCACTATCCATTTGTTTTTCTAAGTTCTTCAAGGACCATGAGCTTTATGAGGCCAAAATGAAAGACATTGTGTTCAATATGCTTAGACTTTGCTTTCACTTTTTCAGCCATCTTCCCCAAACTTCTATAAAGGTAAAAAGGAAGATTGAGAGCTTGCTTACAAGTGAAATTCATGACTCTGATGTGATACTGGTAAACCATGTTTAAGCGCCCTTCACAAGTAAAATATTGTTGAATCACTCATAGAAGCTTGTCATAATGATCTATCATATGATTCCTTGGCACTCCTTTTGATAGTTTTTCATTATGATACTCTGGCTTGCAGTATTCATTATAGTATGTAGGGTCTAGAGACATCCCTTTGAACCATTTCTCACCCTGAAAAGGTATTTGTGTAGTTGTTGCAACAATTTTCTTTGTAACCTGAAATTACAATGGCCCAACTCTTGTTTTGTAAACTGACTCTGAATACTTTGGGTAGAACAGAGTTTTGGTAGCGAACAAGGATTTTTGCAGCGAGGGAAGTTTGGACTTTTTGATGACTATGCACGATCCAAGAGCCCATTTTCGATAATAACTCATAATGAAATGACTTTGAGACCACAACAACACCAACTCCCATGCCTAATACTTATGATTACAAATTGTTATGAGGATGGGATGATTCTGCAGTGATTTGACAGTTGACATTTTTGCGCTGTGAAACGTTAGGAAATTTTGTAGTGAACTTTAATTTCATTGGCTACAAGACATAAAGGTACAAATTTGATTTTGAAGGCCTAAGTAACCCTTTTTACATGACATAACATACCCTCAAACTCTTTAAAACATAATGAACTAACATTTAGACTTTCCCTTTTCAAATGATGACAACAAGACTCTATGATAACCATGTGACTTGATCAACTTGACTATACCTTAACGAAGATTAACCACTCACTTATGACTCAAAAATATGCTCAAATTACCTTAACCATGACTCAATCAAACTCAACCTTGAGTTGTTAATAAATGACCCAAATGACTAAGACCTGACACATGATCTTCAAAAGACCAGTTGTGTTCTTTTCAAGTAAAACCAAAACAAACAAACAAAAATGAGGTGGAAATAAACTCTAATGAATTTCATGTGCTAACATTTGACTCCTTCTGAGGATGGAGACCTCCCTGTGAGGCTCCAAGAACCTCTACAGTTCCAATGCCTTTACTGAAATACAATTTCGATGTCGAAAACTGTGTATTTCACCTGCAAACTTATCATACTACAAAAACCAGCATGTTGTTCCATTGGGCATGGAGTCATTATTATGAGAACTATCTAAAAACAATGATATTTACAATGGAAATGAGGCCATCCATAGCCTTAGTAAAAATATCTCTTGAGGAAGTGCCCATTGACTGGGCCACCATATATTTCAATGCCCTCCAAGTTCTGCAACTTAAAAGTGTTATTGTTTAAAACTTCATGAATCTTGAAAGGGCCCATCCACAATGTTTCAAACTTACCATGTTTACCTTTTTCTTACCTCTGAGCATCCCATTTCAGCACTAGGTCTACTGGTTGAAAATTTTCCTGCTTAGCCTTTCTGTCAAAGACATCTTTGATCTTTTGTTGATGGTTCTGATATTTTTTAAGTTGTTTCTCTCTGTTATATGGAACCTCCACCAACTGGTACATTCTTCTAACCATTTCATTAGGTTCTCCTTCCAGATATTGTAAGAACTTAGCCATAGGAAAAGACAATTGTGCAAGAAAATAGCATCCATCCCATAGACCAATTGAAAAGGTGAAGTGTCAATTGATTTTTCAGTTGTCACTATATTATCCCATAGAGAAAACTTTATCTTAGAATCCCATCCTTTCTTGTTTTCTTCCAGCAATTTTATAATAATTTTCATCAAGCTCTTATTTGAAGATTCTGCAAGGCCATTACCCTGTGGGTAATATGAAGTAGAATGGGTAAGATGGATGCCATATTGTTCATAGAATTTTATCAAAGGATCATCTTTGAAAGTTGAAACATTATCAGTGACAATCCTTTTAGGTCAGCCAAACCTTGACAAAATATCCTCTAAAAATTTGATAATGAATTTATGTGTAGCATTCATGGTGGGCACATATTCAATCCATTTGGTGAAATAGTTTGTAGCATTTAAGATCCACCTGTGTTGGCCACTAGAAGATGGATGGATTTCTCCAATAAAATCCAATCCCCATTGTTGGAAGGGGCCAGACACTACTATAGGTTTCATAGGAAGTGACTTAAGATGTTTCTTTCCTGAGAATCTTTGTCATTTATCACAAGCTATTATTTTAGCACAGACATCAGTAAACAGATGTGGCCAATAATGTCCAGCTCTCAGTATTTTGTAAGTTGTTGTTCTCCAGAAATGGTGTCCTCCACACAAACTTTCATGAAACTCAAATATTACTTTTCTCGCTTCCTCGGGATCTAAACATCTCAATAAAATCCCAAAAGAATCCTTCCAATAGAGAATTTAATCATTAATACAACATTTTATTGATTTGAGTTTCAAGGATCTCACCTTATCTTTTTCTATGCCAGGAGGAGGTTGTAAGTTCTGCAATAAATATATGATATCCTTATACCAAGATCATTCAACCAATTTTGGATCCACCTGCAGGATGTTGTTTTGAATGTCATAATGTTGATTTCCAGAATTTGTGCCCATGAAATTCACCCCTAGAGCTTTACAATTTGACTCTACTAGAAATATTGCTAATCCCTATCCTTTAACCAACTTGGTTGTCTTTATTTCCAAATCAAACTCTAATATTTTTGCAATCCATTTTCTTCTCCTTCCGTCAATATTAGGTTGAATTAGAATATTCCTTACTGCACTTGACGGTACATAAGCAATAATCCTGGAATGAAGAACATACACTCTAAATTCATTGAGATCCTTAACTAATGCATAGGCTTTCTTTTCCATGATTTCATATCTTATTTCAGCATCCCTTAAATCTCTGCTAAAGAAGGCAATGGGTTGTTCCAAGTCATCTATGTTTTTCTATAGAAGTACAACAACCAATGTATCATCATATGCAAAGGAAAAAATTAAGAATTCCTTTGAGTAATCATGGCTTATTAACACAGGATCACCATCTAAATCCTGCTTAATCAATTCAAAGGATTTTCTGGCATCTGCAGACCATTTCACTTCATTGTTTTTCCTCAACATACTAGTGATAAATTTTACCAATTCAACAAAATTAGATATGAAGCTTCTCAAGACATTGATTTTTCCTAGGAATGATTGAATTTATTTCTTGGATCTAGGTAAGGTAAGCGTCTAAATAGCTTCCACTCTACTAGGGTCAATCTTTACACCATCAATTGAGACAATGTGACCCAGTATCTTACCTTCTTTCATAGAAAACTATGATTTTTTAGGGTTTACAGAAAGCCCATACATCCTACATTTTAGGAACACCTTCTTCAAGTGCTACAAATGCTCCTAATAAGATTTGAATAAGACAATTATATCATCTAAATAAATCACCACAAATTTATCCTTCTCACCAACAAATGCAATATCCATTTCTCGTTGGAAAGTTTCCCCTGCATTCGTCAGTCCAAATGGCATCTTAGCATACATAAAAGTACCCCAGGGAGTTGTAAAGGTTGTCTTTCCTTTGTCCTCTGGATGCACAGAGATCTGATTGTAGCCCGAAAATCCATCAATCATGGAAATCCTCTTTGAACAAATCACCCTTTGTAAAATATGTTCCATCTTACGAAAAGGGTAATTGTATTTCCGAGAACACTTGTTAAGATTCCTAAAGTCCACACAGAGTCTAATTTCCTCATTATTTTTTGAGTGGAACAATATTGACTATCCAGTCTGAATATCTAAGAGGAATAATGATTTATGCATCAAGCAATTTTTTAACTTCCCTTTCCATGATGGGCAACAACATAGGATTAATTTGCCTAAGCTTCTGCCAAAAGAGATTTGTGTCATCCTTCAAAGGAATCTTCTGCTCAATTATACTTGTATCATAGGTTTTCATGTCCTTATATTTCCAAGAAATGACATCTAAAAACTCCCTTAACAGCTTTGCATATTCATCTCTATGTTTTTCTATGACTTTTGAATAGCCTTACATAGTTTGGTTCATGTCCAATCCCCAAATTACAATCTATCAGATCTAAATCTTCACCTCGACTATGTATCTTGATAGGAACATCATTGTGTTCAAACAACCTTTCTAAAGGCACTAACCTCCTAGGAATATGATTACTTGGAAATTGAACAATATGATGGTATGCAATCTTGTTTACAGATTCATCATTTTGCAGATTTTCATTAACATCCTCATCTTGGTCTATATGCAATGAAAAGAACTCATCAATTGTTTCCAAGAATCTCTTCAATTCATCATCATCTCCAAACACTTTCCAATATTTGATATTGTCAGGGATTGTAGGTCTATGCTTCACCTCAACATCATACTTGAGTTTGGGAGGAAGAAGAGCTTTAAAACTGTTTGCAGAAACAGCTAGAGAATCAGCCAATGAATTAGCACTTCTTGGGATAAATGATATGTTGAATGCTAAGAAAAAAATCTCAATTAAGTCCCAAAATTCATTTTTGTAAGCCTTCAATCTGGGATGATTTATTTGATAAATGTTCCTGACTTGTTGCACGATCAAATCAGCATCTCCAAATACTGGCAAGCCCTCAATATTCATGTCTTTTGCAGCCTTGATCCCCAAAATCAAGGCTTCATACTCTGCAATACTGTTAGTCACTTCGACTTCAAGCTTAAAGAAAAAGTATTAACCTCTTTTGAAGGAGAAATGAAAACTATCCCAGCACCAACACCATCCTTTGAACAAGCACCATCAAAGTACATTTTCCACAAAGGAACAACCCCACCTTTAATCTCATGTTTGGTTGAAATGTCAATTTGGACTTCTGAGCATGATTGAAGAGAATCAGAAAAATGAAGAACACTTGAGCCCAAATCAATATCTACAACATAAATTGGATTATTTGTAGAATTGTTTTCATCACTGATGATATAGGCTAGTTGAATTTCCTTATACAATCTCCTATGTTCACCCTAAAAAATAGGTATTGTGGCATATGAAAGGTCCATCTGTAGGGTTCCACCTAATCTTTTAATCCATGAACTAGACAATAGAATTCCAAATTTTGGGGGTACGTCAACAACCACTATATCCATGACCATACTCTTCATGGGAAGCTGGAAAAGAGTGACAACTAAATATTTTATGACCCCTAGGAACTTCACTTTTTGAGAGTCAAAGGAATAAAGGTCATGGTAATTATTTGTGATCTCTAAACCCAACTCGTCCATGACATATTTTGGCATTAAATTATGGGATTCACCATAATCCATAAGGTAGTTATGTATGATCTTATCATGCACATTTAGGGAAATGTAAAAGGGAGGGGAACTTTCATCTCTATCCTCCACCAGGGGTCCTAATATGATTGTAGGCTTCTCATCCTGCAAGTTTACTGAATATGATGGAGTGGGATGAGATTCAGACTACAAAATTCCTGAGATGGATCTTTTAAATTCTTCATTTTTTATCAACTCAAGTAGTGGGACAATAATTTTAATTTTTTGAATCTCATTTTCAAAACTGAAAGTAGAATGTGACCTTTGAATTTCCCTTACCTCATGAACATGGGCCTTTATTGTTGGTTGATTATTTTTTCCTCTTGTTTCTTTGTTAGGTGCAGATTTTGTAGGAGCATGTGTCTTCTTGGGATGAGGAGGTGTACTCTACTTTCCATTATTTTGTTTAGATCTCAAATTATACTTATTTCGAGCTTCAGTTTGATTGACCTTCTCCTCTTTACATAACTCATTCAACTGATTACAGATTAAGGATTCTTCGTAAGAAGTTTGAGTCAAACAAGGAGAAATATATGTATATTACAAACAATGGATCTCTTGATCTTCTTCCTCATTTTTGTCTTCCTCTTCATCAAATAAGTTGTTTTGAAAGGTAGCTTGAACCTTCTGGTCATAATTATTTCTTCAATCTCTTTGCAAAATCTGAGGTGGGTTATCTTATCTTCTAAACTAATTTCTATTTGCATCATCTTGGGATTTTTGTTTGGTGCTTTCCTCCCTTCAAGTTTCAATCTTTCCATTTCTGCAGACAATGATTTGACCAACTTAGCCAACTCATCAACCTTTGGATCTTTGTTTGAAGCACCTGAAGGAGAAGCCTCCTATTTTTTCTTTCTCTTCTCTCTATCATATCTGCCCCTCAACTTTTCTTCTACCAATATGTTTGACTCAACTTCCAAAGCATCATCTTGCATGTTATCCAATGTAGAAGACCTTCTCTCCCTTAATAATAAACAAAATTCAGAGTCAAAAGCATTTGCCTAAGTAATCTTTTCAAATGTCTATGTAGGCTTGATTTCTATTGGAATCTTATTATACATCTTATTGAATCTTTTTGAAAACTCAGAAATAGATTCCCCATCTTTCCTTTTAATGGCTCCAAACTCTGTGATGTAATATAAAAATTCCTTTTTGTCTCCCCAGTGCTTTAAAAAGCATCATCTAAAGCCTCAATCCCATCTATTGATCCTGGAGGCAAACCTCTAAACCATTTACGAGATTCACCATCTAGACTTTGGACAAAAACCCTCATCCAGACATCCTCATGTTCTATATTTAGACTATCTGCATAGTTGCAAAAGGTTGCATGGTCTTCTTATGTTGTGATGTCTTCCTCACTAGTGAAATTTGGCATGTATTTGAGATAATCCCCAATTGGAAGGGTATTCATAGGTTGGGGAAGTACTAAGTGTTCGACAACACAGGTATTCCAACAGAGGATGAACACCTTCAGTAACCACTCACATAACCAGATCAAAGATCGACACACCGATGTTTTCACGTGGTAAAACCCCTATGGGGAAACATCCAC